>JAVQJD010080330.1:0-72453 GCA_036023655.1 Nannoperca australis
CACTCACTCACTCACTCACTCACTCACTCACTCACGCGCTCGTGTCATGGCGATCGCCAAATGTATTTTAACTGGCATATTTTAATATTAGGTTCAGAAAAATGACACTGGTATTTACAAAGTAAAAGGAGTCTAAATGGCCCATTTGAGCCAGAGTAAACACATTTAGCTATGAGGTCAGAGGCTGCCACACTAGAGGCAGGTTAGTTTGATAATTTTGTCAAAATGTTTAATGTCCTGCTAAACCGTTTGGGAAAAACAAGTGCGGCGCTGATATTGACTTTGGCAGCAGCCTGTATACTCAAGGCTTTAAACATGTAAATCAAATGCTCCATCTTCAGTCAAATGTGAGTAGACGTTTCATGCCCGGCTAGTTCCCTGCCACAACTCGCTTTTGACTCCACACCCCACCCTCCGTCCATACTGTGTGATGAACAGATAGGGCACTACAGTATGCTTGTGTGTGTGTGTGTGTGTGTGTGCATTTATGAGTGCTTTTAGGTCAAACATCTTGAACTGATGAAATCTGTAAATCGGGAAATTGCTGCAATTTTAAGGCAGCATTGTCATCACGTCAAAAGTAGGAGCTTAAGGTGGGGAAGCAAAGATAAAAATGAACACGGGAGATTACTTATATGGCATAATGGGCACGTAAGTTACACATGTAAGTAAAAGGCATATTCTCATCGCTAAGCACTCACACACACACACACACACACACAATGTTCCTCATTAAGCACCCAAAGGAACAGACCCACATCTCACATCCAATATGTCACCCTGCCTGTGTAACCGCTGTTACAGCATCCCCTACTCAGGTTCTTTTCACTTTCCATTTCTCTTCTCATGCTGCTAATTGTTCATGCTGCAGAAAAAGAAGCACTGAAACCACAAGGTAACTTCAACAGCGCTCTCCTGCTTTCAAGGCTTGAAACAACACATCACCTTCCAGGCCGACCTGACGTCTCAGAGCAGCGCTTCGGCGTTTACACCCAGGCGTTTTCTACGCCGTGCCGGCCCGCTGAACTGTTTGTGCTGGAAGTCTGCTGTGCCTCACACCCCAATCACACGCAATCACGTGTGTTTCCTGGATTACTATATGTAAACTCCCCTCACTCACACACAGGGACACACACGAGTACGAATGCATGAACGACTCTTAGAGTAAGAACGCCATCAAACCTCACTCTGTCATATGCCTACGGTGTATATACTCCCATAACAGTGCATATACACACAGACACCCAAAGAGCAGACCACAGAGTTAAAAGAAAGCATGTTTACGTAACACGATCACTTTTGTAACACAGGCTTTGTGATGCTTGATTCCATCCACTCTTTCTCAATGTTATTTAACTGTAAAAGAATGTTTTTCTTTTCTACCTCCCTGTTTTTCGGCACATTGTTTAGAACAGCACACACTGTGCCTCCTGACGACACTCGGGCTCTGTAACTCTGCGCTGCTGGCTCTCTGGGGAAATCATCGGCACTAATAGGAAACATGCTGTGCCTTTCACACACACAGTCACACACGAAGAACAACATAAATACGTGAAAAGGGTTGTCCATTTCTGCTTAAGTGTCCTTGAGCAGGACAGATGCACTTCCATGAGCTGCAGGTTTTTTCTCGCACTCTTGGATACTCTTATTCAATTACATTTTTTTTATATAGCGCCATATCATAACAAAGTTATCTCAGGGCACTCTAGCACATGGAGCAGGTCGAGACCAACTTCCACACACACAAAGACCCAACGATCCCACTGTTATCTAATGTAAAAGGAAACTTTATAAAGATGTGTTCTAGTACAGTAATTAATGTATTCTCATTACAGTCAATTATTGCTTTAATTTAAAACAGGACTGAATAAAAAAAAAAAGTTCCTTGCCAAAGATGTAGCATTAATGGCACACTTACTAAATAACACTTGTGTCTTCAGTTTTATTGCTTTTCCTTTAAAAGTATCCCCAGTTGTACTTATTTTCCCAATTATCTGGAAGATGCATCATCTATTAAGATGGAATAATTTAATACAGTTGTATCTGTTGTACAATCCCTCAACAAATCAAGTGTCTAATGCAGTACATGATGATGTTAAACGTTACTACCAGTAGATTTTTCTTGTCATTTGAGGATAAAACAGCTCACAACATAAACACCAAACGATGATCCTATCACACTGCTTTGACAGTTTGCTCTCATTAAAGTGTGACTCATGTCCGGCCAAGTGGGTTTGGTCATTGCGCCGATCCGTCCGTGTCCAGTGGAGATGGGGGACCTTATGAACACCAGTTCCAGTGCCAGAAATAGAACTGGTGATGTGTCACGTTGACCCTGTGATGACCAGCACAGCCCCTCATCCCGTGAGGGACGACTGAGGGTTTGTGGAGTTGAGTTTGTTTCCAGTGAGACAGCCAAATGGGTTTGTAAGCAGGACGGAGAGGCTTAACCTAACATGACCTAAGTGGGTTCGCGCTGCGGTTCTGCCTTGATTCAGGATGATAAATAGGTGCAAAACAATGGAAACACAGTGGGTCAAAATCTGTGAGGATCATATCAGCATGATAGGAAAAAGTTCACCTGACCTGCGTGCGTGTTTGTATAGTTGTCTGGGTACGTACATCTCAATGTGTGAAAATGGTAAATGTTTTGTCATTTGTGGGCCTTTTTGTGAAGATGTTGCTCTTGTTCATCTTTATCCATTAAGTGTTTTGGTAACATCAGCTAGAAGTGTTTGACCTCTTTGACTGCGCTGTCACATGATTGAACCTCATATCTGAGTTCACTGCAGAGGCCAGTCAGAATTAGTTTTGGTCATGTGACAGGACTATGACAAAGCCTTACATGACTGTTTGTAGAATTTTCCACTCATTAATCAGGAAAAGTAAACTTTGACCAGATTAAATGTTTATATTTCCCACCCTTCTGACACATTTTGTAATTTTGCCTCCCTTAACAGTGACCCTGAGCCTTCAGAGTAAGTATGACACATCTCCACAGCTGACCAAATCCACGGAGGACTCACCCGTCTCTCGTGCCGTCCATGGCAGCCAGTGGAGACAGGTGGTGAGGGCTTCCGAGGTCCTGGTCCAGTCGGTGTTGTCGGGAGGGCAGGTCAGTGGCGGAGATGGGGTTAGGGGTAGGAGAGAGGAGCTCCACTGAGGCGTTGTGATGGGGGGTGCTGGAGCCAGTGTACAGGCCTGAAAGACAAACAAAGCTAATTCAGTAAACGCGCCAAATAAACTTGAGGGCCCTGCGCTCCATATTTCCTTTGAGTAAATTAAAAGCCATTTCATGGCAACAGAATTTTGTTTTGACAAACCTTCATCCATTCAAAGCTTTGTCAAATAAAATGTTCTGTGTTTGCGCTGTTTGTAATTTAGGGTACATTGTTTGTGCTTCCACGGGGATTGGCCTAGTTTGTCCTTTCAGCTGTTAGTTCTTATTACACAATTATAATCTAAAATGTAACATGTGTTAAATAGTAACTTTTAACAGTAGGGCATTTAAAAAGGGGGAATGAGGTTACTGGATAGCCTGTTGTGTGTTTGCACATGCTGACGCTCACAGCTATGGTTTTGTGAGTACATGCAGGCCCACGTGATGTATTTTTGCATGTGCACGTCTGCATGACCATTGTGTCATTTGTTTAAAATTTCTTACGTGCAGCTGAAAGTGTGCTAAAAAAAAAAAGAAGGGGATAGTATAATTTCCTGACATGGTTCCAAAATGTCCAATATGTCTTTCACTATTCAATCATTGAGTATTTCTAAATCATTTTTGATTAACATTTTGTTGACACAGTGGTCTTTGGGGGGGCATTATTTTCTACTAAAGCCAGCTGCACGTTGCCAACTTTTTCTACAGTTTTAAGCTGTGGGCTCCAATTAAACAATGATTCATTTTGCGGTACAGAATGCACTGCAAACTAGGTCTGCAACTAATTACTAATTATTATTATATATTAATGATTCTTTTTTATTTTGAGTGAAAAATGCCATCACAAGTTCCCAAAGCCCCAGGTGGTGCCTTAAAATGTTTTGTCTGACCAATAGCTCAAAACCCAAAGGTTTATATCAAACTGAGACGTGCTTGAATACATTTTCCCTTAAACCTCTGTTAATTTGTCACCACATTGTGCACGTCTTTGGAGCTGCACTTATCAGTCGACAGATCCGCTGTAATACATCTGACCTTTGCATCAGTTCCCCTTTCCACTGGTTTCATCCGAAAACGTTGCTCCGGAGAGAGACTTGTGACAAATCACAGTGAAATCTAAATGACACCAAGTCTTGATAATAGAGGTTCCACTTGGATCTCCCAACACCATAAATCTACTCTCTCCGCCTTCTGCTTCATTCATCAGGTGATTTGTTTCCCAGCATCCGCGAGGAGAGCACCGTGCTGACTGTCTGGGGGAGTTAACCAGCAACGAGAGGAGAAGACAGGAGGAGATGAAAGGAAGAGAAAAGATCGGTGCTCCTGGTTTTGCCGTTTCCAGGCACAGCTGCTCTAAAGTGGAAGCATGCCGAGGCCTGATCTGACAGCACTCTAAAATGGTTACAAGCTTGATTCATTACCCCCAAATCATCAATCACAGACCTTAAATGTTTTCCCCTTTAGCCCCAACATCTGCTACAAGACCGGCAAAACAGTCGACAAATAATGGCTGTGATTGCCTCAATTTCATTGCTAGTTCCTCGTGGATGGAGAGAGAGAGAGAGAGAGAGGATCTGATGGGAATCTGTAAGGGCTAGTAGAGGATTATGTTCTGAAGATGTTGTGGATTGGCTCTGAAAGGCTTCTGGTCGAGTTCAGGAAGAATGCTGTGTGTGAGAGGGAGATGGAGAGGTGTATCAGCCTCTCAGCATAACAGCAGGAGCATGTAAACCTCTGCACTAAAACTATGATGAGTCCTTCCTCTGGTTAATCAGAGAACACTCTAATTATGCTCCATAAAACAAAGCGGGGCTTCTCATAAGTCTCGCTGCAGCCATGTGAATAAGAGCAGACTTATAGCCTGTGAACAGGAAAACACGATTAGCTCTGACTGGAAGCATGACTCATTTTCTGCTCCACAAGTGTTAATGATGGGACGGCTGCCCACTTTGCCCAACCTCTTCCATGCATCCTATTGGCCCTGGAACAAAGTAAAACTCATGCAAATAGGGATCCTGCATGCCAACCTGCAACATCTTTGCTTGGCCTCGCATAACACTGCGTCTCTGAACACTTTGGCATCGGCTCACGAGCGAGCTCCTCTGGGCTTTAAAGCATTTAAAACAAGAGAGCAAGCAACGTCCACTCAGAAACAGAGGGAGGTTGAGGGGCGAAAAGCCAAGACTCAGAGGCCTGGTTTGACATTCAAAGACAAGTTGAGCGTTCACAGTCGTCAACGGTGCACTGGAGTTCCAGCAACAATAATAGAGAGCAATGGGGAGCCTGGATGGGGTACAGGCAGAAAACAAGGACAGATGTGTCCATAAACAGAGGAAGCTGCAGGGCATCTCTCTTGTCTTTAAGATTGTTAGAATAATCTATTTAATCTGGTTCCCAACGCAAAGTAGTGTTGACGATTGGTGACAGTCAGATTCATCATTAGAAAAATGAAAGTTTAAACAGCCACGTGTGATGAATAAAAAGTTTCCGTTTGTAGCTGTGTTTAATGTTTTTTGCAGTCTTTGTATGACAGGTTAACATGATATGATTATGAAATAGAAACCAAACAAAAGAGCGAAGCTGAAACACTTCCTTCTAAACTTAAAAATCCAAGTCCAACAGCTAAAATGTGTATAAGCCATTAAAGATAAATTATAGTAGTGTGATTTGTTTAAGTTTGACTAAGGGTGCCTTAGGAACGACCTTTTCTGCCTTTAAGACCAAGATTACCATAATACATCTACAGGAATGTTGACATGGCTGTTGATTACCACCAATGACTCGGTGATTGCTTTTCCAGGTGCTGGGATTCCTGGCGGTCAGACCTCACTTGCTGGCCCGTTCTTCTGTTTTGGAACAAATACTCCCTGGCCGTCGATATTTTGAGACATGGCCAGTCTCTTGCACTCACATTTTGAATTGCTCAACCACAGAGAATGTTGCTACTACTGGTGTCACATGACATGTTGTTTTCATGGCAAAAAAGCAAATGTTAGAGGTATTACTCATTAAAATATATGTATTTTAAAAGAATGAAATTGTTTTAATTTATATTCTAGCATGTTTTGTGAAAACATAGCTTATGGAAAGTGTCACAAGAAACATTACATCAATATATATGGTAGATTTGTGGTTGACCAGGGATTTAAGCAATGGGTAGCAAAAGGAATTACAGTTTTGTGTGTTTTGGAAAAAGAAGGAGAGCTGGAAAGTGTGACTATCTTTTCACTTATTATTTAATGTTGCAAATGTCTTGCCAATAAAGATTTAAGTGGAAAAAAACGACCACTTAATGCCTTCATAGGGGTAAGAGGTTAGATTCTTAGGGTGTCATCCTGTGCGCACCTGTGAAGATGTCTTGGCCCAGCCCAGGAGAACGACCATCTTTGCCATTGTAGAGGTGCTGCGAGGAGGTGGAGCTCTGCAGGTGTTGCATGGACAGACAGTCACTCAGGACATCCTGCTCCAGGTGAGGACATGGCCGAAGCTGTCATTCACAAATATGGGAATAAACAGAAAACATTTACAAGAAATTATGTTGAGTGATTTCAAGAATACTCCCATCTGGTTTGCAAGATTACACAACCAAAGAAAACACAGCTTCAGTGTTGTCTATTTGTTGGACCCCATGTGGGGTGTTTTTCTTTCTTTTTGCAATAATGTGATTGTACTGTTAATTTGAAACAGTAACCCAGCAAATGAGAATAAATTCTCTGGGGGAACCAGGGGGAAGATCATACGCTCCTTTTTGAGTCATGCACTTTGAACATCGCGGGTAAGTGACCAATGTACCAACTCAGAGCCAGTGCAACATTGCTTCTGTTTCTCTCACTGCCAACAGTAATGGGGGCAACTGAAGACACATTTTAGCTGGAGAGTCGATCACACGCCACGCAGCAGAAACCCAAACCTAAGGAAACGTGTCAGTTGGAGATGCGGGACATCTGCCTTCTGGATCAGTGGAACAGCTGACCTCTGTTGTATACATCAGTAGATTTCTATGTCATAAAACATTACAGTTGCTGAGGTACACACCAGGACTATACTAACAAACACATCTTTCCTTTACTCATGAGATTTGCCTTCAAAAGAACCTGTAAATTCAACACAGAGGCCGGGACAAGACTACAGCTGATTACCCAATTAGTCGAAAGAAAGACATTTTGAAGTGACAGCATTGTGAAACAGAATCAAGACACTACCAACGGTCTGAATGGCATCTGCTTTGGCTCCAATATCAAATGACACTTAATGGACAAACAATAGCAGTGGACATAATCTGCTACAGTAGATTTAGTATTCATTCATAAAAGCCTGATATAGTTTATTTTTATGTGCCATGGACCTCCATTGTTGACCACAAACTAATAAAACATGATGATCACGAGGAACAAATATGCAATAACTCTAACTTAACCAACCTTGTAATTTAAAATCTGCACCGTTAACATCATTATTACACATTCAAAGATTGATCAAGTGTTCGACAAGATATAACGACCATATTTAATTTTTTAAAGGGGTCAACTACAAAGCAGTTAAACCTGGCAGTTAATGCGTGTAAATATTTCATTTAACAGCTGGTGCAGCTGGCTCCTTACCATTTGAATCAAATATATGTGGGTTCAATTCATCAGGAAATCAACATGTAATTTTTGCCATCATGCTGTGACATTTAAATATATTTTTTCAGTGGAGTGTATAATAGTATGAAGTGATAGCTTTATGACGCCAAGAGGCATAAAAACCTGGCGGTGTTTCTGTGAGTCATTTGGGTGTATCTTTAAAAGAAAGTGCTCCAGTTACAGATGACAAGGTTGATGCTGTTCACAGAGGCCTTTTCTCCGTCATCATTGCAGTCCTATCTGCCCATCTGTCTCCCTGTGTGTGCCTATCAGTCCAGCCATCCACAAATCCACCTTTTGTTATTAAATGAAAATATATTCCACATTTTGATTTTGTGGTAGGACTGTGGGTGGAAAACATTCTTCAGGATTCTACCCTCAGATTATTCCCAAAATGTTCATTGACAGCAATGAGCCAAGTGGACAGATAACAACTTTATCTGTGCATGACTTGCATCTTTTAAGACCTTCTGTCTATCTGGCCAGTGAAATCAAAGATGGTTGAACCTTTTATCGTGGTTTTGCTCAACAGATTTCTAGCTGGCATCTTCCACGTTATGACTTCACACTTAGATACTGTATGTCAGCAAATGTGTATGTGCATGTCCTCCTGGGGATCCCCATGAGTGCCCTGCAAAAACATTCATCACATGTAAATGGGGCTCTGTTTTCCCCACCACGACACTCGTAACAGTTTTTCTCCAGGTTGCTCCAAGAGTGGAGTAAGAGCGTTTGTTTGACATTTGTCCATAACATCTGGCCACTGGGGTATTCCGCAGTACAGCTTATTAACAATGCTACAAGCACACATGTTTCTCTTTACGTCGCTAAGCAAAGGAACACATCATCCAGCCTGCCACTATCCAGCCCCTTCCACAACAATGAGCCCATTCTCTGTTATTTACCCGCTTCCAGTCAGGGAAAGAATGGGCTTTTGACCGTGAACACGATGAAATGTGGTCAAAGCTGATGTATTGTAGGGGAAATGATTCTCAAAGACACCCCTCTGCCACCCCCGGCCTCCCAACCCCTTAATTAAACCCACTAAATAGTTCTGTGGATAATGCACATCAGAACAGGAGAGATTACATAAAGTGGTCTGTTTATAAAACCTGTGACCTTACCATACTGACATGAATAAAGTCATGCTGGAGACTAAGAAAAAGGTCCACAGTAGCTCTTGAGCAGGACACAGCAGTGTAGTGTACATGATACGCAGGCAAAGCCACCCATATGTGTGTGTGTATGCCCACTAGGACTTCTGACTACTGCCATATACAATGTGTCAAATAAACTTACTGTCAACTTTAAGTTAGAGGCATCCTTTATCTTTCAGTTGTTTTTATTTGATTATTTTCTCTGTATCTATCCGTTCCATCCGTGTCTTACCTTTCTACGCACCTGTTGCTCCTTGGCTGAGTGTATTTTTACATGTTTCCGTAGAGAGCTGGGATCTGTGTAGCGCTTCGTACATCCGGGGATCTGACATGCGTATGGTTTCTACAAGCAGAGAGAAAATATTTCACATCACTTTCAAGTGATGACATTTAAATGCACTGTTTCTTGTTAAATACAGAGACACAAGACGTTAGTGTGTGAGTAGGCAAAATTAACACACAGTAAGTTTGAAATTCTGTTGAAGTAGAGGCAAAGTTAAAGTCCTACCTTTCAGCTGTGAATTTGACAGAATTTGAAGTAAGAAGAAGAGGGAAAAAAGCATGAAAAAGAAAAAAGAAACGATTTATTATAAAATATTTTAATACCAAATTACACCCTCCCTGTAGCGTTTTACTTTTATTTATTAATTCAGGACCTTAAAGCTGGTCTGTTTCACTTGCTGTTGCACGTATGTCTTTCCTCCTTTATCCTCCCGATGTAGCAATCACAACTTGGACAAATTGTCTTGGTAGTGACAACATCAATACTATATGATTGGTATAAATACTTGATGCATCTAAAACACTCAACTAATATTTAAGAAATAAAATTGGACATTGGATTTTAAGAATCTATAAAGAGTTATATAAAACCAAATCTGTCAGTGTGTACGCTGACAACCAGACTAGTTGTAAGGAGGGAGATGTAGAAGGATTAGAGTAACAGACGTGACGTCTGTAAAACGACTGCACTGTCATGGCGTTTCCTCATCATTTCACATAGTGCTCATTAACCAAGCAAACATAGCATGTAGCTAGCTGATTGAGGGATTTATCCCGCTCATAGCAATTTTTCTTTCATCCTCAGAAATATAAGTTGGCCATTAAAGTGTAAGGGGATACGCGTCTTTATTAGCTCTGCCTCGATACCTCGACCTTCTCTGTAAATAAGCCATTGTTATTCCAAGGCGCTTACAGTGCCACTCATCTCCGCCATGTTTGTTTTGCCAAGCAATTCACCCAATACTGCGCAGAAGTTTATATGTAAAAAAATCAAGCACAACTTCTATGTAGAATAAATATCATTAAACCTAGAAAATGATTTTCCCACCAAAGTGCTTTTGGCAGGGCAGGCAGCTGGGCAGGCACAGTGAATGCCTTAGTGGGGTGTTAATGTGAAGCCATAAGCATCGGGGTCCCAGATTAGCTGTATCATTTGTCCTACTGTGGAAAGAGTGGGTGGTGGAAGAAAATCCTTAACTGATAGAATAACACAAGTCCACATTCAGAACTCTACTTAAGTAAAAGCTCTGAATGATTTATTAATACATGTACCAAAAGCATTGGTGGCTGGCCAATAGAGGAGCACAGGGGGAAAATATGCTGGAAATATAAATATCTTATAAAATATAGTTAAAGTGAATATCTCTTTCAATTAAAGTTTTGCAGAAAGTGGTGAATTTGAGCATTTACTGATTTAAAAAATCCGCACCCTGTGCCACTACAGCTCTCTTTCAACGTTTTACTCTCTCTCTATGGCTTTTTTTTAGCACTTGCTCATATATCCTCAATCCAACTCTGACTTAATGTAGAGCGAAGGGGAAAAAATAAGTAGAAGTAGTGGTAGAAGAAAAGGAAGGAGTTATTTATACTGTTGTCAGAGAGAAAGAGACTTCTGAAATTGTTTTTGAAGAACAATTTAGTTTCACATTGTTTTAATCTTGTAAAAAAATTGAGTTGAAGAGTTGTTGGGGGTGTTTTGTTGTGTCACAGAAATGTACAAATGGGACCTAATTGAGCATTTAAGGATAGAGGGTGTGGTACGTTGTTCACATTGTAAAGACCTCTGAGACAAATTTGTGATTTGGGGATATATAAACTGACTTAACATGGCTCTATGGAAGCAGAGCATTTAACTTCAACATTGACATTGACTTAATTTGGGATTTATATAAAAACAGGCTTCACTGACTGATTCCTTTCAGGATTTCTTGAGATATGATTTAATTCTTTCATTGCCTTTTTGGGCGGCTGATCACAAATTATATTAAACTATCTAGTAATAATCTCAAACATACAGATATTGACAAGAGGAGTTTGGATTTAAATTGTTGAAAGTAGAAAATAATTTAAACGTAGAGGAGGAAACTGTCAAGTATAAGAACGAACAAATACCTCAACTGTACTTAAGTATATAATTTGAGCTAAACAACTTATTTACTCTCTAGCTGAGTTGGCGTGCGGATGGTGATAAAGTGAGGTATTGGTGGGGTTCCTGAGACATGACGATGGCTGACTCAACCTTTCCTTCCCTTTCCACAGGTCAGAGAAACAGGCGAAGCTCTGTCTGAGCTCGCAGCTCCACTCCAAGTCTGTTACGGCCCGAGCGGCGACTCAGCCTAAAGGAGCTGATCATTTAATGATCTGTGCCGTGTCACTGCCAGTGTGCAGAGAGTGGGAATGCCACACTGCTCGCTGACTGACAGCAAATTAAAGTCTAACACTGTCAAGATGTGGAAACAGGCACTGAGACTTGGACGGCAGTGCGTTTTTAATGTGGGTGTAAAAGTGATGGAGGGATACAGTATGAGCACACAGCAGACACATACACTGACTGGACATTCATTGGTAGTTATTGGACAACTAATATTTTAATTTAGCATATAATCTAATCCCTGAATGGATTTAAACTGAATGCAGCTTGTATCTGACACATGCAACCATTTATAGTCCATAATTTCATGCAGCCATCCTTTCTGCAACACAACGACCACCCAGACTACTTCAACTGTTGGCCGGAGACAGGTTAAACATGAATCTACTCTGGAGAAACATTGGGAGGTGAGACAGAGCAGAGACTTAGTTTCTGACCGTGTCCAGGTGAGTGCGCTGATGCTTGGCGCGGTCGCTGGAGTTGCTGAAAGCTTTCTGGCAGCCGGGGTGCTGGCACAAGTACGGCTTCTCTCCTGTGTGGCTCCTCAGGTGGATCTTCAGGTTCTCCAGACGCGAAAACGCTTTGTTACAGCCTTCAAACTGTGGAGGAGGGAAGACAGCACACACACACACACACACACACACACACACATCACACAGGAATGCAAGCACACACAGACACATGCACAAAGACAACCACACTCAGGCAGGTATGCACAGGACCACACAAGGAAATAAACAAACGCCCACATGAATACACACACACACACACACACACATACATGGAGAAGCACACGCATACACACACAGAAAGAAGAAATCAATCAGTTTAAAGCTGGCAAATTTTGGTACAATGTGGGCTGTGTATACGTGCGTCTGTGACTCAGAAAGACGCTGTCCCACTCTTTCCCACAGTCCCTTGATCACTCGCACAGCTGGAGGAGTTCATTTTACACCAAATATTCACCAGCTATGGAAAAGTGAGAGACATTTTAAGAACATGGGTGGTATAATCGCAAGCATTTTTTCCATAGCTCTTGAATTACGCGGCCAATCCAAGGATCTTTGTTGAAAGCCCCGTCCACTTGAAAGACAGCGCCATGCGTGACAGTACACCTGCCTCAAGGCTGCCGCTGCGTCTAGATTGCAGGGGAAACTGGAGTGTGCCGGTACAGCGGCAGTTAATGGGCTGTAATGCATAGCATGAGATAACTGTTCTGCTGTGTATAGTGCGTTAGACTGACAAGTGACAGTGGCTGTAAACAAGCTCATATCCGACCCAGCTTGGCCCATTTGATCCAAACCACTCAGCCAATGAACACCACAGATTTGTTAACATGTGAATGTTTCATGAGGCTTCTCGTGTATCCACTCCTGCTCTTAAGCAGAAAACACGGCTGATTGGTTGAGACGGCCCATGTCGAGACCCCCTACAGGGGCTGCTGTGTAAAGAGTCACAAAGTGTAAGGGTGTGCAGCACGGATAGTATAGCTTAATGTTACTTATATCTACCTACGGTTAATCTCATTTAGGTATTCAGCAGCACCATGACATCAGAGACTTAACTGTCACAGGGTACAATAGCAGCAGGTGAGGAGCTCATGTTGGCATACGTCTTCTGTACATTCTTCTTCATGTCACCCTGTGAGGACTTAAGATGTATCGCTTGTATGACTGGTACATAAAAAAGAGGGGCACAAGACAGGTGGACGTATGAAGGTGGAAACAAAAGAGAACAAAGACAAAAAGTGGTGTGAGGACGGAAAAGGAGGTCACTCCAGGAAGAGTACCGCATCTGAATAACAAATTAGACCAATGATGGACAAAAAACATCATGTTGTATTTACTGCGGGGTGATTCTGAGGTTTGAGGTTGAGGTAATAAACTAATGAAAAGGCAACATGCAGATGCATGTCTCCACAGCAGAAGATGTGCTGACAGTTTGATGGTTATTTATTTTAGTTAGGATTTCCTTTTTTAAACATGTCAGGAGCTGACACAAAACCTAACTTTGTGCATGACTTTTTTTTTTACACCTGGAACTATCGAACAGAAACTAATTCAGTGCCTGGTTCCTCCGGTCAAAATCCAGGTTTAGTTTCCGAGTTATTTAAAAGGTTCTTGGCCGCCTGGGAAAATTCTTGTGGTGGAAATACCTAAATAAATTTCTGACTTTGGCGCCCCTGGGTGGTTGTATCAAAAAAGACTGTGGCAGACAGAAATTAAGAATTTGAAACATCGTATTTTTTTTATTTATATATAATTATTTTTATACATTAAAAAACATACATATGTATGTTTTTAAATATATGAAAGATAAGATAGCTCAAATCTAGATTCAAGAAATATTGAACAATGAACAATTCTGAAACAAAAAGGGTCTTTATTCGTTCTATGCCAAGAACCTAAATTTGAGGTTTAAAACAGTGAGAAACAAGGAGCCAGGGAGTCATTCAGTCTATTTAAAACATGGTGTAACTACTCCGACTTCTCACCTAAAACCGATTTCTTGCAAAGGGCTACGCTGACCTCAGTGCAAATACAACTTCATGGACTAACTGTTGCGGAGGCCCTGTGGTCTCTACTGTCCATTGTAGCCTGACCTTTAGTGAAGCCCGCTGACAACAGGTCGGGTTACGGCTAAGGAGAGAGTGACACCATTCTTCTAATGGGCCTTCAGCTTCATCTGGGCTCAATACTCATCCCTGGTCTCCTTCATTCACTCACACAGCACAGGCAGGGCCTTCTATTCACTGAGGCTCCATTTAATATAGGCGAAACCTAAGCCAGTCATGGTAGAGCCGTGTTGGGTGACCAGGGGCTGATCTGTGGGTGTATGTGCCTGTGTGGCTCAGTAAGAGAGTCTTAATCTGCCCGATTATGGCTATACAACGCACTGCTCCCTAATCAAGTGTAGGAGACCTTTGAGCCGATGAGTTTGGCAACAAAAGCAACCTTTCAACGTGATCAGACAGATGCTTTTTTACCCTCTTTGTCAATGTTTTTTACAACAAGCTGCAAACTCATAAATTTAAATTGAGCTTCTGAAGTGGATTTTACTGAAAATAAAACTTGGCATATATAAGCATATGTGCACCAAAACATCGGACGTGGATCTTGTCTGTGTGTCTGAGTTTATAAGCCAAACTTATCAAAAGCATCAGTAAAATCATCAGCATTTAACCCATATAACAATATAATCTAAAATTAAATACTGTCTAAAATTAGTAATATTATGGTTTAAATTTAAAAAAAATCTGATTAGAGAATAAGTAAACTGGACTAAGAATCTGATTTCAGTTTGTAATAAACACACACCTCTATGTACAAGACCTTGGCATAATCAGCTACATTTGGACCTGTGTACTGCGTGGTGTGGCTAAAGCTGAGACATCAGGACAATCAGGAAAAATGCATGACAGCATGACTTCCTCCTTGACAAGACAGCAACACAAAAGGCACAGTGAGGCAGAGGCCTGGAATGTAGTTAGAGTAAAAAACCCAGGACACACACACACACACACACACACTGTCCAGGCTTTAGCATACAAGCATGGAAAATGTCTTTAAGAGTTCACATTGCACAGTGTTGTTCAGCGGAAACATATTATTCTAAACTCACGCCAATCAAATGTTTTGGATGGAAACGAGAGACGCAGCAAGGGTAGGAAAGTTTAATAAAAATCTCAGTGCAGAAGAACATCCACACTGCCACACAAGTCATGACAGACACGGTCCATGCTGACTGCTGAAATACGGCGCCGAGCATTTGAGTTTGGAAAACAAACACAGCTATTATTGACGTGCCAAATGTGTGTATTTATGTATAAGGGAATAATCACTCTTTCATTGCTTTCTTTTCCGCAATACAAATTTGAGGCTAAATTATAGTTACGGGGCCGTGGAGGAAACCGTGTTAATCGCGTAGAGCGTATTATTACTCTGGGAGCTGGGCTAGCAGGGAGACGGCTGAGTATGAGATTTTCCTGCCTGCTGGGAAACCAAAAGCTACTGCCACCTCTAGGCATGGACATTACCCAGAACCCTACATGAAAAATCTTATGCTACAGTAAGATGCTTTAGCGTGGCCAATCTGGTGGTTAAAGTGACTACTTTCAGTGAGTTCATGGATTGTTAAAACCTACTTAGGTTTGGAAATGTGGGGCATGCAGTGTTGTGGCATTAAAATAAAGTATTGCTTCTGCTATTGAAAGACGTTAAAGTGTCGTAACAGTTAATGTCAGCAGTATGTGGTCTTGTTTTGATAAAAAGGCAACCCATGGCCATCATACATCCCAGGTTATGGGTTTGATTCCCACTAGATTGATTTAAATTAAAAATATAATGACGATAAAAAGCCTCTCAAAATAAAATATGCATGTTAAAAAAGTAGGTTCCTTATATCGTCCATGAGGAGTTGTCTAAAATATAAACTGTACAGTACCAGTCAAAAGTTTGGACACACTTTCCCATTCACTTGAATGCTAAAGTGGGTCCAAACCTTTGACTGGTACTGTAGGTTAAAGTGGTATAAACAGAGAGTTGTGGTTTCTGAAGCTTCTGACGCAGGATTGATTTGACCTTTTATATTATCTCTGAAAACAGTTTAGACAGCTCTAATCACATTAACTGCTTTAAACATGTTTAGTTTTCCTCTCTGAAACCTCCGTTTAAGGTAAACCGTCAGATCGCTACACGAGGGGAGCGGCACTGGCAGCGTGGAGGGATGTGAGCCCCGTTTGACACCATCTCACTCTTGAGTGGAGGGGTTCAGTAGCTCGGTAAACATTTGGGATGACAGCGGGGTCTTGACATGGCTGAAGGGGGCGAGAGCGGGTTGAAAGGGTGGACAGGCAGCTGATTACAACAGACATATTATGGGCCCAGCATGCAGGCTAGTGGAGGTGCGGTGCGCCTGAGGCCTTCATGGGAAATGACTCCTGACTGGCAGGGAAAAGGCCAAACCATGTCGGGGGTAAAAGGCTGCAGTGTACGGCCCTCCTCACATGCGGCGGCTCATTAGCAACCTGCAGGAGCTGTGTACGATGGAAACAAACCAGCCCTTATGGAGGGGTGTTGGGAGGAAATATAGCTGTTGACATGTCAAGACAGAAATCTGATTTAATGCTCTAATGAATGGCATAAGAAGAGAAATGCAAAGAGGGGAGAGAATCAGAGGTGGGGTACAGGTTCTTCTCCTTGGAAAAACAATATCTGACTATGGTCTTTGCAGCCAAGGTGTTCACCTACAGCAGAAAAAGAATAAGCTCCAAGATTTTCTCTCCCAACGGTTGAGCTTTTCTGGAGTTGGTACAGATGCGAAGGAATCTCATTCAGCACTAATATATCTCTCTTGCCCTGGGCAGTAATTGTAGATCACCTCTGAATAATGATGGGGAGATGGGATTCAACTCTTGGGCTGCTTACTAGCATGAAATTAACCATTACTCATGTTCAGAGGGCCCCCCATAAAAGAAAAAGGTCCTCAGAGCCTGAAAGCCTCCACCGGTTCTCCGCTGTGATTAGTTTTACCGAATACATCCAGGCTCCTTTACAGCCAAGCCTGACAGACATGATGAAGGGCAAAGAGGTTTTGTGGCACACACAGACTGTCAAATAAAACCTGTTTTAAAGTGCAAATGACCAAAAGCAGTCTGTATAACTTTATAAGTACGAAAAAGGGGAATTTGGGGGAATTAATTGGTTTATCACAAGGTGTCTTTCTCTACCCTGACCAAGGAGGAAAACCACCAACACTTCAGTATCTGTTCAGAGGAGAGTCTGTGGAGCAGAGTGCCCCGGCTGCGGATGGAAGGAACATGTGCATTTAATCTGCCTGCTTCCAAATGCCCTGTGGCAACCACAGCAAAGAGCAGAAAAACGTAAATGGATGAAATTATATCCATATGATTCAACGAGACAGCTAAGGAGAGGCAGGTTTCTCATGCGCTTCGTCAGGATACAAAATTAAACACAGCTTGGCTAAAACATTCGCATTACATAGTTTACACATATCATTTCCACTGTGAAGCGGGACCCTTTTAGCAGCCAGCCTCATCTGTTGCGAGTAGGGCTTTAATTTGAATCGAAGATACTGGTGGACTTTTTTTCCCTCTTCTTTATCGCAGGAGAGAAATTTATTTACACACACCAGCTTTGTTTTTCCTTGAAGTATCTTTTCTGCCCCCATCTCCTGCACTTTCCCTAATTTCTGGGCACCTTGATTTATGAATGGTGAGATATAAGCGCACACAGCAAATGACTACAAGCGAGGGAGTGTTGTCCAGATGCGAGTGAACAAGTGAGCAGAGCAAGAGCTCAGCTGATAAATTGGTGGGAGGAAGTAGTCATGTAAATGACTAAAGAAATTGTTCTTAACAGCCATTTTGCACTTATGCCTCAATAGTTTGGGGGGCAGATTAAAAACTATGTGGATGGCACAACAGGAAGCATTCCTATGATGACTAAATTAGCTCACATAATAAGCCGCCCCAGCTGTTTTGTTTCTTTTGCAGACTGTTTGCTGGAGATTGAGGAGGAAGTGTAGTAATAGATCTGAACCCCTGTTCCTGCGGTGGAGTGCTGGCACAGTGCTAGCCTGGCTGCACAACAACATAGTGAGGCTTCATGGAAGCACTTAACCCGCTGTGATTCAGAGGCCTTCATTCAAATGTCTACCAGCTCTGCAGCCCTGCATCAGATTAGAGAGCTAAGATGTGATTTCCTCTTAAACCAGGCAGCCTGGGGTTTACTGGTTCACCAGGTTGAGGGGAAAAAGGAAAACAGGGTCACGTTCTCAAAGAGATGAAGCGGACTGGAAAAGGATATGTGTCTTATCCTGCGACGCTAGCGGAGAACCAAACCGACTTCCACCTTGATTCTTCTATTGCCCCAGCATATTCAATTTTCCTTCTGGGCAAAGGCTCAGGGTGTCAAGAAATTATTTTCACACTGACATACTTTACACTCAACTCGCCTTCTAACAAACATTGGATCGCGTTTCTGATTGCATCTGTATCAATGCTCCTTGGCGAGAGAGTACAGAGTTTGGACACAGCAGAACTACAACAGCAGATTGCACAAGTGATGCTCTTAAGCCACTTTCAGACATTGAAAAGAAATTGTTTCTTGGAATTTGAACATCATGTAGGTTGCCTTACATTAATATTAATGTCCAAAATGGCAGCATTCAAACATGACAGGACTGTTATGGATAGAACTGTAGTGTTTGAAGTGCAAAAGCCTCTTTTTTCCTTTCCTTTTCCTGCTTTTGTTAGATCCCCTGATAAATATATGCACCAATTTCATCATTAATTAGATATGACATTGCACCCTACTTCTTCCCCTGTATGTTTATATATAGGAAAATAATAAAATAAATAAATAAGTATTCATTCTGCAAAAGGTTATAATGAATGAAAGCTCAAAATGTATGGGGACTTGGCTGCCGATTAATATGATGGGGTGTTTATTTCTTTAGTCCTGCAGCAAACATTTCTTTTCGCTCATTTGCAGTGAGGAAATCTGAACAAATTGGCTTATTGACACAATTCCATGGTGATTTTATTTCCTTGAGCATGGGAAATGATTATTAAATGAGAAAATGTTCAATAGTGTTATTAAGAAGACAAAACAAAACACACATTTACTATATGTAAGATTGAAAGATGAGAAACATTTATTGTACAGTTGAATACTGGCTAAATAACCAGTGGATATGAGAGGGATTTGGGATGTCACGCATGATCCTGTGACCTCTCATTCAGCAAAAGGCTTCTAAAAGAGCCATCCCACTTTGCCTCGTGACAGAGTGTTTATTCTCACTACCGATCCCAACCATTTATAATGGCTAATTAGAGTGCAATACAAAGCTTCCAGTGCCACAGCCATTAGTAACCATCAAGGCATTAATTATAAACCCATTCGCGAAATCCGAACCCGCCATGAAAAAGACAGACTCGGGGTTACGCAATGAAAATCCTAAACATGATCTGTGTTCCGAGCCGGCGCCGGGACTGATGTTACTGGCAGTCAATGCAGGATCCTGTTTGACGGGTCCATGAGCTACGGCGTCCTCTGACACCCGCGCTTCAATCTGTCCAGCACCTTTCACTCACACCTGCCTCTATTCTCACTCTCGCTTTCTCTCTCCGTCTCTCTTTTACCCCCTTCTGCCAATAAGCTCCTCTTGCTCCAGCCCTACAATGGGGTGTTATATACCTCAATGTGCTCCATGACTCTATTTTATATCGGTGCGATTGGGGGATGATAGACACCAATTCGGTATCAGCCAGTAATGACAATAACGCTATGTTTAATTGATCCACTTTATTACTCTTTTGTTAGACTATTGCGTCCTGAAGGGATGTTTTTATTGGATTATCACCATCATCCATCGTTTTCTCCTTCCTCTGTGACTGCTCCTCTCAGTCTGTCTGGCATTCTAACTTTTCTATTTAGGCATTTATTTGACTCTCTCCTCCACAGCTATTCTACTTTTACTCTAAAAGTAAACATGTTGCTTTGCGTGTTGTTAGCATTTAATTGCAATAAAAGGAATGTTTTTACATGACTCGTCTACTTCTACTGAAATTTCCTTAATTTCCCAGGGTGAAAAAAGTCCAAACAAAGAAAAGAAAAAGAACTTGCTCAAAATGCAACATGTCTTATGATTGCACTTTATTTTGGTCTACTGAGGCTGCTGGAAATGGGGAAATTGGCATCTTTGGACATTGCCACAGGTCTGGAAAGATGCCCTCACTCCTAACATTAACCATTCATGCTTTAGAAAGAAAGTCCCCCAAAAATCCACCGCAAAACAGAACACCATCGCCAGAAGCTTATTGCTAACAGCATGAAAGTGTTTTAGGGTGTATTTTTTTAAGTATGGGTTCTTGCTGTGGTCAGAGAATATTTCATGCTAATGTGCACACAACACCACAATTTTATTTTAAATTAAATGCAAACAGGGACACGCTTTGTGATTTCAGATGTGGATGTATTTTTCGATCTTCCCTACTGGCTTTAAATTATTGTGTGACAGACAACCTGATGCAAGTGTTCCTGTATCACAGAGACTTGTTATGTAAAGAAATAAAAGCCCTTCTTCTATTTTGTCAAACACATTCGTTGTCCACACAAGGCAAGAGTTGATACAGCTGTCTAAAGGCTCACTCCTACTGCAGCATACACTGGGCGACTCTATAACTCTGACGTGACAACAAATAAACATTGCTGAAGTCCAGGGAGATGCCAAGTCAAATACCTTGATGCCAGAAGCACTATAGTATTCAGACAGAAAACATGCCAGCAAAATTAAACAATAGGTCAACATGGCATTGTTATCAATGCCAGCCCAAGGACTCAGGCAGGGTGTAGAGGAGGAGAGTGCGTTTACGCAACCCCCTGGAGGGGGACCAGACCGCAAAGCCTTGGGTAAAAAAGCAGCTGCCCAAGAAATGTGGTGCAACCGAGATGCCACGGTGCCCCTAGATTTGTTCACTCCTCAGCATGCAAAGGTTGTGTTCTTTTCTGCTCTCTGTGGGTTTCAGGCTCCAGTTTTCAGTTCTGTGGATACGGCTGGTTGCAATACATCAGACTGCGCTTGGCATTCAGTGTGTCAAGTCAAATCACGGCTCGGGCGTTCTCAGCTAGCACATCACCATTCATTCACATTTCAATAAATCAATTCACCACATTTCAGCATATAGTCCTCTATTCATATTCAATAACTCAGTCCACACTAACATGTCTGTGCCCACTGTCCTATAGGAAAACACATTTATTTGAGCACAAAACCACTCCCCATTCCTGTGCAATTACGATGGGACTCGAGTAACCAGCCATCGGCAAAAATCATGAGGTTCCACTATTCACTGGTATTCTTCGGTAAACGTTTTCATATATATGGAATATTTCCTTCAAATATTTCATGAGACATGTGTTTATGTTACCATAATATGAGTCCCAGCTTGGTATTCGTTGGTCTCCCACAATTTGCCAGTTAGCGTGGAGGCACATTACAATACACCATTTTTCCCATATAGAATATGTATTTCCTGGCTGTACTTGTACTTATTCATCAAAGCATGCATGACCTGATCTAAATTTCTTGGCTTAATACCTTTCAAGATTAAATTGGCATACTGATGTTGTGTTTGCTTTGCCCCTGACAAGGATGCAGCGTGATCTCAATGACAGCTGCTGCGTGACACAGAATGAAAGATCGCTGTTATGAGAAGCTGGAAGAACAGAGGAAAAACAAAAGGATATACTCTGACTTATAGGCTTCTTACTTCTACAGTAATTCTGCTCAAATAACTAAACCAATCTGGTTCTAAACCCCACATAAACCTTTTTACATCGATGTTAAACCAATTCCAAAGCTGAACTGACTAAATGTGAAACAGATGTTTTTAGAAGTGAACAGAAAGCGAGAGGGCTTCTTTCTGGAGACAGTTAGAGATCATTGGGGTGTAAAACTCTACGGGGGAGAGGTAAATCCAAGCTTAAATATCAGTCTCTAAAGTGCCAGTTCTGCTGGGTCACACAATCATAAAATACGCTAATAAGAAACTGAATCATTCTGTGTATCGTGACCTTATATGTCCCACTGCAAAAGAGTTTTGGTCCCGTCTCCATTTCTTTCTCCAATCTCCCCCTCTCTTTCATTATCAATCATTACAGTAGATGTGGTTTTGGTAAAAGGCTCACTGTTTTGATATATGTGTGCCATTAAACACCACAACCCACGCCTCAACATTCTCCTTGGATCTTTCCGTTTGGATCTCTCGTCACTCTCTCACTCTCTTGTGGGCATTTGAAAACACACTGAAGGTCTTGACAGTGTAAACACACACACACACGTCTCAGCTTGGAGAGTTTGGTCGACTTGTAACAAACACTTGAGCTGTGTGTGCAAATGCTTCAAAAATGCTCTCAAGTCCGCATTCAGTGCATACCAAATCACTTGTCATGCATAATGCCTTGTGATGAATTCTGGGCAAAAGTGTCGTTTTTTGGGATGACATCAGTGGAGCTGAATTGCCTGTCTGGCTCCGTTTCTTTCAGCCTTCACTTCTTTTCTCAAACATTCAAATTAAACCCGGCACACTAACCACAGAACACCGCAGTGCATAATTTAAACTTGACACCCTTAATGTAAACACGTCTTTCGCTACATAATTTATCCATACTTCTCTTAGTGTTTGTTTTGCACGGTAGCAACTCAGTTTCTCATATATATTAGCTGCAGGTCTAGCCTAGTGTGCTGTGGTGCAGTGTGGGTCTGGCTGGGTGGGGGGATACTGTCGTCCTGGGGTTGTGGCGTGGCCCTGAGGCAGAAGCGCTCCCGGTGTACATAAATGTCCTTCTTGTTTGCTTGTTTGGTGGCGGTTGGGGGTAAATGTTGCTCTGGACTCAGTTCTACGCAGTGCCCTCTGCCACACTGACAAGTCAGCAAAAAACTAAAACAAACATTTGGATGCGCTAAGAGATTTACCTCTGTTCAAAACACACGCAGCACACACACACTACAATCTTGACCAGTTTGGTGGGTATGTTTGCGGAGCGGCTGCTGTTGCAGAAATTGTGCCAGGGCACAAAACGAGGCCAGTGTGTTGATGTGAGGAGTGGGAGAAGATGGTCGCCTCAGAGGAGAAAGAACCTGTTATGTATTTGCCCCGTAAAATGCCACAAACATACTTTGACTATAATTATCTGTTTGACTGTAGCAAAGAAACGGTTAAGTACGCCTCCACAATACACATGATCCATGACGGTATGCAGCATAGGGCACTAACAACCAGGGAAAATGTACGAGTCTAGAAGGGAGTCTAAAAAGGCCCATGACCTCAGGAAGAGATCCCACGGCTCTCCTCCGTCCTCCCTCCCTCTCTGTGCTGCATAAACCGGGTTTGAATCCCTGCAACAGCCCACTGAACATGACAGAGACCCTGAACACACACCCCAGCTTCATCTATGCAATGTATTAGTAAACTGATCTGGTTCAGTAGAGAGGTTAAACTGATTAAGGTTCTAGATGGGACACAATTATGACACAATCTCTGTGCAATGCCCAACCAGCCGCAGCCTTGGGTCTTCAGGTTTCCGATACCAGAGCGTGATTAAATGTTGAGGAAATGGGGAAATTCAAAATATTGCATTCCAGACAAATGCAATTAGAGTGTATCACATATAGTAAATCCTGCATGCTTTGATACCTGGTGATGAGGTTGAAAGCAAGGTAGCTGTAGTTTGACCTTTTGTTGCTTGAGTTCATTGCAGCATGTGTATGATACTTTAAAGAAATGAATAAACTGCTTATGTTGTGCATGTTGTGCACCAATGTTAATAGCAGTATTTCCAAAAGCAACAATCACTCAAATAGAGCCCATACGTAATGACAGCTGCTCACCCAGTGCGTACGTGATGTCTCCTGCTTCCTAACATGGGTGCCCATAATGCATGAGCATTAGTGTCTTCCTTTAGCTCTGGCACTGTGTGGTGGCTTGATCCCAATTACATTTACTAGGCTACAAGTTAACATGCTAACATTTTCGTTGTAGCAAACTGTGATTTATGATTATAGTCCAGCTGCAGAACCTCTGCACCCTCAGCTCCACACCTGCAGTTTCAGACATGCCAACTTGTGACACAAGTTTCTGGCACAATTTGGCATGTCTTGAGCAAGAGGTTGCTATGCACGAAATGAACATTGCCTACTTTACCATTTTGTGCTGACAGGAAATCCTAACTTTGTCACTTGTCCAATGAAAACCTGTTAAAATGAGTATGGAATTAGGACAACTTTTGACATGCTGATGTGCATCATACACAGTGAGAATGAAGTGAGAACTGAAACTCTAACACTTTGTTAAAAATGTTAAACTTAAAAGGTTTTAAATAAACCTCTATTATGGACTGTTCATGTCATTTTATTTCAATTAATTGTAATCTTATTTCGATATACTATACGTTTTGTGACTATATTATCTATACAACATAAAACACCCCACAGGTTTAATATTTATGTCAGAGGATACTTAATAGTCAATAAATAGATAAATGTTCTGCAAGCATCGTGGAATAATTCTGTCAAAGTCCTATATGGCAAACAAATTTAAATGATTTGTTATTGAAATGTTTCAGTGTCTGGCTAAATAAAAATAACCAGATGGGACACAGAGGCGTATGTTGTGGTTGCGTAGGTGCAATAAGTGTTGAGTGTATCAAAGCAGTGCTAAAGTCAGATATAAATGATAGATAGTGGAGAGAAAGAGAGAGGCCGGCGGAGGTGGTGTTGGGGGGGTTAGAGAGTACTGGACTACATTACTGCAAAAGACTGACTGGAAAACATTTTTCAGCCTGACAAGAAGTTGGCCAGGTCCGCTCAACAAGGCAAACAAGCAAGATCCATCTGTCCAGGGCTTTCGTTCGTATGCTAAAACATCAGTCGCAGAGAACCTCCGCCAGCATTTTCATCATACGAATATCACATGTGGACAGTGTTGTGTTACTATTAGCATGACGACTGGACTGCCAAGCGGCACATAAGATCTGACAGAAGGACAACCACTGGAAGGGATTATGGGTTTGTAGAAAGAAATTAGACTATCTAGCTACCTGATGAACTCACTTGCCTGGGGAATAACTGACAACGTTCATTCTGAAAATGATTTAATGGGGAGCAGCGGCACAGGACTTTCAGATAGAGTGCTATAAGTTGATCTCCACCAGGTTGTTATTTGGGCCTGATTGGGTCTTTGCATTTGTGCCAACTTAACTGACTTTGGGAGTGCTGTTTCCTAAGCTTGCAGTTACTCCTGACATGCTGAATCAATGCAGTTTCTCGCCTATTGACCCTAATTACTTTAAATGAGCCATATAGAGACCTCTCCTCTCAAAGACATTGGAGTGAATATATGTATGTTTATGTGTGTGTGTGTGTGTGTACACAGCCTGAGGAACCTGTTGGCCGTGCTTTTGTGCTGGTTTTTTGGTTTCCATGCATGCCCAAACTCCTAGGGTTAGTTTAAATGTCTGCATGTTGTTGCTGTTGGATATACAGTTATAACGTGTTATATGCGTGTATATCTGAGCCAGCGCTCTTTAGGATCATCTGAAAGCAAATCAAGGTCCATGCATCTTCACTACAGGTAGTTTTGGGCTCCGGTGGTTTAGAAACTGGACTCAGAGATTG
The DNA here is from genome assembly GCA_036023655.1 of Nannoperca australis. Lineage (NCBI taxonomy): Eukaryota > Metazoa > Chordata > Actinopteri > Centrarchiformes > Percichthyidae > Nannoperca > Nannoperca australis. Next base: position 25,795 of record JAVQJD010080330.1, read on the forward strand.
TGGCATCTAAAGTGTCAGAGGCTCATACGGGTACAAACACATTAATATCAACGTCACTCGCCGCCTGCACCCAGTGCCCAGACAGCTCCAGTTTCAGGCGGCATTCAGAGGAAAAGTTGGGTCATGTGCTGAACCTCAGTTTTAATTAGCTAATGGCACTCCCTGTTTCATCTCCTGCATCTGAGCTGATTGCTCACAAAAGACTCCATTTACCCCTGAAAACACACGCCATCTTGGCATCGGCCCGCGCTCTAGGTCCCAACATCTGCTGCCGAGGGATTTCGCCACTCTCCTCCAAAAATCAGTCTAGTAAATCCAAATATATATGTTTGCTGGTTTCACACCACTGAAAAAAAAGGTAATTCCATGATCTACACTTTTTTCCAGCGGGCCTTGACATCCAACTTTCCTTCAACAAGTGGTTTGACTGAGTGGCTCAGTGAGTGTAGGTGTGTTTTGGTGTTTGTCTGTGCACGCACATGTGTATGTGTTTGGACAGGGTCCCATTAAGCAGCTAATGCTGGCTGTGTTTTATCATTGTGAAATGGGCAAGTCTGTCTCGCCTTTGGCTGTAACATATAACCAACACTAAAGTATGTGAATCTATCCTTTAATGGAGGAATTTTCTTTTGTTTTTGAATCATTTGTCAGTTACATCACCTTAATGCTATCAACAGAAAATCTTTTTTGAACTTTAATCAAACATTAACAAAGAAACTAATAGTGTAAATTACCATGGACATGCTGCATAATGAAAACATGTTAATCTCCTTACTAAATAAGATATAAATCACAATTAAGATCGTCTTACTTTACTTACATAAAACTTAAAAATGTGTCTTTTCAGCCAGAGGCAAAAATTAAATTTTAAATGAAGTAATGTTGTATCTAAGGCAAAAATAACATAATACGTATTAACAACATTACCTGTGCTTTTGTTAGAATTTCTACAAATAAAGCATCATTCTTAGTTTAACAGTTATGCATTTAAAGACAGTAGCGTAACAAAACCAGTAAATCAGGTTTCATGCCTTGAACCACTGACTGAATCCTTTAACCCACAACAACATAACCTCCTCTGATAACATTTAAAACATACTATTGTTTTGAATAGCATCAAAAAAATATGACCAAAAAAGCTCTGCCAAAGAAACCGAATGAAGTGCACAGGCCTGAGGTCACTCTGCCATGTAATCGCTCTGTCCTTTCCACACAAAGAGCTTCCATGGTTTAGGAGGATATTTCCTGACCTTCATAGCTCACAGTCCAGTCATCAGACCCTTCAAATCCGCTGGGCCGGCCTCTGACAAAGCAGAACAATATCAAAGTCTGGGTCCATGTCAGGGCTGCTCTTGCTGGATATATTTTTAATATTTATGCAGACACAGGAAAAAAATGCAATAAACTAAAACAACAAGTGAATTAGGCATGAAACACAACAGGATATTGCAGAGAGATTATGTTGTTTCCTTTTTGCCCGTGCGTCCTTTAGTGCTTGCCTGCCCTACACAACAGCCCACGGCCGGATTTAATTGGCGGGGAAGAGGGAAACACATATTTTCTAAAAAGGTAGCAGAACCTTTTAAGAGCCACGAACTCAGCCATCTACATACGGAAGCAACTGACTTTTTTCTTTAATGCGGAATTTTGTAAAATATTAGCCAGGTACAGATTGTGACAGGCCCACGCAGGGGTCGGGCTGCGAGTTGTGTGTTGTGATAATGACTTTTTCCTGCCAAGACGCAGCATGAAGCAAATGCTGTGCAGCTGTATGAAAAGGGAGATATGGTTTATATATATATATATATATGTAAAGAGAGAGAGAGAGGGAGAGGGAGAAAGGGGAGTGAGATGTGTTATGTTTGGATGTGAGGAGAGCCCTGTTTCATGAGCCCTTGCCGGAATCTGCCTCTGGAAACATAATAAAGGGATTAGCTCTGGTTTTTCTAGAGAATTTGGTCCTAAAACAGAATGTCTCATCTGCTTCCTCTATACGAATTGCTCAAATTCTTGAATGCCTTTGTCTATTGCATGAGCACAACAAACACAAGACGCATCGGTGCTAGTGGCCAAAAAGCACACAAGCTCAGACAAAAATGAAAAAAGAAAAAGGATTTGGGATGGACACAACTAAAACACATGAGCATGCTCGCTCTTTCAAACGCACACAGGCACTTGGGTTTCTATAAGTACTTAGTACTTACTTATATACAAACACAAACACAAACACAGTCACAAATACACAGAGAGAGCGTGTATATTTTCTCTGGCCCCCCATGTTTATCTGCTGAAGTCCCACATCAACATACATTGAATCCCTGCTGATTAGATATGTTGATTTAAGTTCGGAAACATTTCACATTTCTGGAGTGTTACAACCCAACATACTGTACATGGAATCAATACTTCCTATTGTGAGTTAATGGAAACAATATCCCCATTTTCACATTACCGCATTGCAGTGAACGTGTGTGTCCGTGTGTGTGTGTGTGTGTTTGCTTAAAATAAGGGTGATCGGGAGGTTAGGGTGTGTAGCAGAGTTTCACAGTGCCTCATGTCCGCAGACACAGTCCAGTGGTTCGTCCACACTGAGCCGAATTGTTCCAGTGCTCACATATGGTAAACATCTTCAAAAACACACATAAACACATACACACACACACCTTCACAGTGACACATTCATGCATACACACCGTATACATATACTAAACATTCACCCAATGTCTATTTGCTGTGTCACCCAAATGTGACTTCAGTCTTCGCTGGACGAAAGACACACATGCACAGCGCTCCAAAAAATGACGACCAAAAACCAACAAAAAAAAAAAAACACGAATGAAAGCCTTTAATACAACACACTCCTGAAGCAGCTGGGAAACGTACAAAAAGTAGCAAATTACTTCCAAATTTTGTGTTCACGCTGAGCCAAGGAGCAGAAACACTAATACCCTGGAGTGACGCAAAGCAGGGAGAACAGCAGCAACCGTTGAGTTTTGGTTCTTTTGGCTTCCATCAGCGTTCAGCTCAGATGTGCACTAAGAAGTATCAGAATCGGTCGAATCAACAGTAATTTCTTATCCAACTCCACAGAAAACTGCCATAAAATACAACTTTCTATTAACAGACCCTCATCTCAGCTAATTTTACAAGCCACTGTTATTTCGAAAAATAAACAAAACCTGGATTTTTTCTTTGAAGAAAAAAAAAGACATTGAGATAAAACAGGTGCTGTAGCAATATTGCAGACTCAGTTTTTCAATAATTAGGACTTGGATGGGTTCCTGAACTTGAAGAGGACCACTTCTGACTGGGGTTTTGGTTGAAGCTGTGAATTGAGCAAGACTAGCAAATGTTAGCGACTATCCCCACTACATTTCTGCTCATGTTTGGCTTGGATATGAAGCCAATTCACTTAATACTTGTGGGACAGCTAAACATTTAAAGGTCCCATTTAAAAGGATCAAGTGTAGGCATTGTTTGGTTATGTTAACCACATGTGTTGGCTTTTCATGATCTGAATCCCTTCTCAAAAAACAGAGTGCTCATGAAAATAAACATGGCTTCGCCCTACACAAATTGTGGACTAATTGTGTATTTGGACTAAATCATTCTTAAGGTTGGAGGGCTTTTTCCATTTGCTAAGGGACACGGGGGAGTGACAGCTTGACATTGATTAGTGTGTTGACTTGTGGAATATGAGCCTTACCTGTAAAGAATACAACCACAAATCTATTTATACTGACAAGGTAGTGCTGCTCTTACAGCAGCTCACATCTTCAGTGGAAAAATAAACTTTTTTCTACATGTTCCACTAAAAATGCAGGAATTACAATCATAACTGTTTCTCAACCAAAACAAAATAAAAGTTTCTGTTGAAAAGTAATCAGCAGTGAAGCAAGGCCCGTCTTGCTTTTGGACACAATGGACGTGTATTCTGTTGAGGAAAAATCATCTTGCGGGAGTGTATTACTATGAAAAATATGTGCTTGTGTTTAATTCAAACAAAAAAGAATTTAACAGATGGTTGCAATTATGAGACAATCTAGAGTCATATTAAACCAATAAATACAACCTAATACAGCTGACTGTGAGGGAATTTTCAACTATATTGGATGTATGTATTGTGTATATAAATGACCACTGGTGTGTTCTTTTGGGGTCTGGCAAGTGTTAGGCAAATCATTTTACAGGATTACGATGACTCACCATACACTTGTTAGGCTTCTCGCCGGAGTGGACTCTCATGTGAATGAGCAGCTTGTAGCGGGCGTTGAAGGGCTTGTAGCGGCGAATGCAACCAGCCCAGAAACAGGTGAAGTCCTCACCTTTGCGCTGGTCGATGTGGACCTTCTCAATGTGCCTCACAAGCTCCTCCTGCTGCTCATACGCAGCACTGCAGTCAATCCAGCGACACACCTGCTTGTCGGCCAGTGCTCCTCCTCCGGCTTCTTCCCGCTCTGGGGTTGTGTGAGACCCAGGAGGGCATCCAGAGGTCGGTTTGAGTCCCATGGAAGAGGTTGGTGCTGTTTGCTGGCTCTGGTGGTGCAGCAGGCCCCCAGGACTGGGTCCCACGTATTGGTGCAGGTGGTAGGGAGGAGGCATAGCAGGGCGAGATGGGTGGTGAGTGTGACGAAGGTGCCCGCTGCGACCACTCAGCTGATGGTTATGATGATAGTGGTGCTGAAAGAGGTCATCTTCACTGGGAGAAAAGTCATCCAGGGGTTCCTGCTTGAGAACAGCCCCTGATCTTTGGCCCCCGTCCAGGAGAGCCCCAGTTTCAGGCCCCAAATGCAGCATCCCAGACATCAGGGCCCCACTCATGAGTAGCCCCAAACCGTCCGAGCCTCCTCCTCTTCCTCCTCCCACACTTCCCCCAGCTGCTCCTCCAGCCCCACGCCCCTGCAGCATGGAGCCCTGCTCCTCACACAGCCCCTGGCTCTGCCCCTGGCCCTGATCCGGCTCCACTGATGACACTGAAGAGGAGGACGAGGAGGAGGAGGAGGGGGAGGAAAGGGACAGCAGGCAGGTGGCAGGTGATGATAGCTGACAGCTCTCCTGTAGCGTGGCCTGTTGGGGGCTGCCGTGAGGTGGGGGCCTCTGGGGGGCTTTCCGTGAGCAGGAGTTAGAGGGTGGGGATGTAGAAGAGGAGGAGGAAGAGGAGGAGAAGCCGGCACTGCTGGCGTGGCTGGGTGAGAGGTTAGCGCGGAACCCGTTGACGCAGGCAACCATCGACATCTGGGAGGAGGAGCAGATGATGGCGGTGATATTGATCTCTTCAGAAGCAGCGCCAGTAGCTGACGGGGAACCTGTAGCAGCAACGCTGCCAGCAGCGGCGTTGGACTGTGAGGCCAGGGACAGGCAGCGTCTCTTCAGACTATTAGCACTGAGCAGTCGCGCTGAATGATGGGAGCCAGTTGGGGACAAAGCCAATGGGGAGGAGCCATCTCCATTATTAAACGGTTGTACTGCGTCCCCTGACACAGCACTACCTACACCGCTCAGTGTGCAAACGCCACTACCGTTGTTGCTAACATGCGGCGCTCCAACTATCTCGTCCCTTGTCAACCCCAAAACTTGGCTAGCCATACAGTTCTGAAACCCGGCCTGTGACGTGCTATGGACCCCGGGCCCTGTATTGGCGATCTTGTAGCCCATCGAGTTCTCCTGTTTGATTGGGTAAGGGAGAGAGGAGTGAGCCCCATTGGCACCGCCGCAGCCTAGGCTGGGTGAGGCCCCCGGCAGGGTCCTTTGGAAGGCAGAGGAGGATCTGTAAGAAGAAAATGACAGAGAGAGGAATATGAGCACTATTAGCTCACAGGCTGATGACAGATACTGGCTGGTTGATCCTTCCCACCAGCAGCACTGTCAGACTTTAGCCTCCTGCTTACCCTCCTATCATTCATTACATAAAAATCATGCCCTCCTATATGAGTCCCACTGACCTAAAATATTTCAACCAAGTCTCAAATTTATCGTAAGGGACCTTATATAATAAACAATAACATTGTGTGGGCCATGCGAAGGATTCAGTGACATACGGTGATGTTGGTAGTATCCACTGCTGATGATTCAAAGTGTTTTTATGAATAAATGAAACAGGATCCTCTGTTAGTGAGAGGATATGAATGGGCATTTATGACTAAGAATAGAGAGAGGGGGAGGGATGGATGGCTACTCAGACCGAGAGGCCACTGGCTAGTGTGTCCATCTGACAGGCTTTGATGACACAAAGGGGTTAAACCCAACCCAACATTGGAGATAAATAGGGAGTCACCTGTTATGGTGGCATAATTGCAGACTATGAAGGGTCACAGTTTACAATACTGTGTATTATGGTGGGAATCTTTGCCTGGCTGAATGGGGAACCCAGGTCAGATTTCTCCATGCGTTGCTGTGATCTCCTACATAATCATTCCTGTCAGTTGGCTCATTATGGATTTTGTCCAAAGCCCCTGAGTGATGTGAGAAGAGCTCTCTTTTTCTCCGGGCTGTCTCATGAAGGAATCGTCTTTGTCCCTTCCCTTGAGCACTCTGGGGGAAAAACAGAGCTAACGCTAGCTAGGATTGGAGAGTGCCACTGGCAGACTTTGTTGTCGTTGTTGTTAATAAAGACATGACTCCCCTTCTCTCTTTCTATTCAGGAGCGCCATTTCCTGTTTGGCTGTAGTGAAAATATTGAGAGACAATATGAGAGAAGTGAATGTCTGTCCAGAAGCACTTTTGGTCAGATGACTGAGGATAGAGGGAAAGAACGGAGGACTTTGCTGGAAATTCTTTCTGGCTTGACCAACAGTAGTCAAAGCTTGCATAACAGAAGAATCACATTAGTGTAACATAAATGTTGTACTTTGGACCCCTTCAGTGTGTTTTATGAGAGTGGGTAAAGCTTTCCAGCTACATATGTGTGCAAGATAATGAAAAACACATTGTACCTGCATAATGTTAGTAACACTATACCCAACAGGACACATTCAAAACTGGAACAGAAACAAAATCCTTTTAAAATAGTAATGATTGTGACAGTTTACCTGGTGTCTTGGTGAGGGCCATCCTGCAGAATGAGGTCAGGTGTAGGTCTGTCGCAGAGGAGGCTCTGGGTATAAAGCCCCCCTAAATGACCACCCACCAGCAGTGGCAAGCTCTGCCCACATCGCATCAGGGCAGCCTCGACGTCACCTAGCTCAGAGTCTACATCTTTCTCTGAGCAGTAGGCACCATTCACTGAAAGAAGAGCAGGAGAAATATCAGTAAACGGGCAAAATCCTAAATATCAGAGTGCTGTGTTAGCTAGCAGAGCAGTGACCCACTGTTACACTCACATTAAAAACTGGTTAAGCAGATTGGACCAAGTGATGTACTGACTGCCCTGGAAGAGTTATCAGTTTATAGTGGGATCCATGCCATCAGTGACATGTTGAAATCCTATTAGATTATAAATATTCTCTTGAGGAATAATTGTTGGCTGCCACAACAGTAGTATCTAGTGATATATGGAGAGCTCTTTGGCAAAGTCCAACTAGTGACAGTAAGAATAACTCCTGAGAGATTTATTGCCAAATATTATTGCTGGAGTAATTGAGGAATTGTTTTCCAAATGGCAAGGCGTCCATCTTGGAAAAATAAACTCGAGTCAAATTAATGTGTCCGGAAGATCCAGCCAGTGAAAGTGTAACCGTTGTATCAATCAATAATTTTAATTACATACTGTCCCTTTAAATTTACCATCAGTTGTTATAATTGTATACAATTAATCATTTTGTGAAAATTGATATAATTAATTTGACATTTTAATTAATTGGTCAATTATTAATTTAGGAAAAATAATGTGGCGCAATTACACTCTTTAATTTAATCTAGAAGTGCTTAATGAAGGTCAACTGGACTTGTTTTAGATTCTATAAGATGCTTTACCTCTCATTCAAAAGGCTTCTTCAGGAATGTCCATCCATTCACTCATATACAAAAACCAAAAGTATCTGTGGTGGAGGAATCACTAATAACAAATTAATATTTCATATATATATAAATGTCCTGTTTGGTGCCGAAAATGCATGGCAAAGGTAATTAAAATCAGCCTTTATACTTATTTTGTGATCAACTATAGTGTGTTTCATTCTTCAGGCAAAACCCCCATATAACTTATCATTCCAACCAGAGTAACTGATAAGGCTTTATGAATGTGACCAAAAACATAATAAAAATAGGAAAGAGAGAGATGAAAGTGAACAAAGGGAGGGCCCTCTGTGTATGAGGAAATATTTGTGAAGGGTAAGCCGATATCCCCACACACTCGTGAGTAGACAGCCACACGTCCCCTTTTCCAACTTTCCTAACTCAATTTCTCAAATTCAATTTTCTCCTAACGATGTTATTGACAATGTTATCACACACCATGAGCTATTATTAATAAAGTCACCCAGACACACCCTGTATGTGAGAGAAAACATACAAAAGGTGTACTGAAAATGTATGAGAAGGATATAAGGGGCAAAAATGAAATAAATTAAATGGGAAAATAGTGAGATAAATAAAGACAAATAAACTATGGATTTGGGCAACAAATGAACAAGAAAAAAAGCCTAACAAAGGAGAAAGATATTACAACACGAGTAACAGATGGAGAGGGAGAATAAACAGTAGAAGAGAGAAAGGGAGGAAGTTTTGGAATATGGGAAAAAGGTTACAAGGACAAACAAAAGACAAGAGAAAACAAGGGAACTTTGTGAGCCATGTTATCCTCAGTTAAGGAACATCTTTTCACATACCCCTCCTAGAGCTGATGTATCATTAGTCTCCTCTGCATTTGTCTTGTCACGGGTCACAGCGGAAACACAAAGAAGTGGAGAAAAGGAAGAGCGAGCAGCGCAAACAGTCCAGTATCGCCAGGGGACCGCGGGAACAGCGCTGGTTTCACTCAAAGCCGTTAACAGAAGGCAAGATGTCTTTCAACTCTGGTCTGTTTTCAAGCAGTACAAATCATTCTGTTTACCAATTGTTCAGTCTTTTTTGTTTTACTTCAGCTTTTTTTTTTTTTCACTGCTTGTTGGCTGAGTGTATATAACTGTTTCTGTATGAGAGTTTCAAGGCCCGCTGATATGAAGCCAAGTGTTTCCCTGCCTCAAGTCAAGAGTAATTCAATCAGGATGGCCAAAAGTGACATGAGTCAGAATGGAGATGACTAACATCATCAGCGATCTCTTAATTAGGCCTTAACTGTCCATGTGCTTGCACACAAACAACCAAATAAAAACAGTGTCATCATAAAGCACTCGATGGACTGGCAGTCGGTCAATGAGGCCTTGACTGAATGCACATGCTCTCTCTCACACACATCCCATAGTCACCACCATATAAAACATAGCCCCACACCAGGCAGCCCTGTAAATGTTACCCGAATTATGAGACAATCCTCTTTTAAAGTTATTGCTTTACTTGATTTTATTTTTTGGACAATAGTCTTCACTGGGAGAGATCATTGGACAGAGGTTGAGCTTGGATTTGCATGTCTTTTGCAAAACACTTCACCTGGTATTTGGGATGGCTATTGATGGCCTAAATACCTTTTTGGTGCCAGTGTCCGCAGAACCAATTAAAAAACCCAAAGCTGTCAGATTCATAATCTTATTTACTTACTATAATCAGACAGTTCCAGTTTAAAGTCTTTTTTTTTTGCCAGTTTTACACTATTTTATTCAGGCATTTAGACAACATGAAATATGAGGGCTTTCACTTCTTTTGTAGATTTTTTTAATGAGTTTTGTAGAATATTTCTCAAATACCATACCAAAGTCAGGTGTCGTCAGGCATTAGAATCATTTTCAAATAATACATAACCTTACCTGGTATAACCACTAATGCTAAAGATACACTTTGTGGTAAGTACATGAGAAAATGTGGGAATGTGGGAACACCATGCTGCTTAGTTAAACTACATCTACATGAAATACTTTTACTTAAACCTGCATTAACTGATTTTTTGGCAGCAGTAACAAGCTGTAAACACAACACTGACATATTATCCCTTGTTGTTTGCACATCCAGCAGATATGTTGCAACATTAGCATTCATTTTGAATTGTGTACTTTTACCAACTCCTGAGGAAGATTGTGAACTTTGTCCATTTGCCGTTTGGTGGTGGGCAGGTAGCATACAGTTTTAGTTTTTAACTTTTTCACTGAAAATAGCTGCCTGCAGCGGCTGGAAACAAGACAGATGAGAGCAGTGAGAGTCAACCATGTGAGTCCATTGTTAATGTAAAAATATTGATGATATCAACCCTGCCTGTCTAAATCACAAATCAGGAGCAGAATTGATAGATTTTTGACCAAAATGATGTAGAGAAGCAAAGAAGCAACACTATTTCTTTTTTGATTTTTAAAACAGCTGTCACTGCCACTTGAAGCAACTGTGCTAAACAACCTACAGCAACTTTAAAGTCCCATTTGTTAGTAAGATGTTTTTTCTTGTTATGTTCTTCCAGTGGAAGTTACATATATATCTGGATTTTTTTTAACCTTCTGCTAGCATCTGACTTTCCCGTGTTTTAATTGCATCTAGGAGTTTGCGTGACAATGGGGAGTGTCAATGAAACTCAGGGCTTTAATTTACTTGTTCAAATACAAACAGGTAGAAGTGCTTCCAAAGAGGGCTAATAAAAAGATCTAACTGCCTGTGCTCCTGTGTCCAACACTCGTGATAAGTGTGGCATCGTGTCGCTCAAGTCAATTAAAGTGTATCCATCCTAGAGACACCTTCTTCTGTCTCTGGGACATTAAGGTCAGAGTGTTAAATGAGTGTTAAAGGTCTTGATCCCCCTACTTCAGAAAGTTATCGCTCCGTTGATTTAGAGCTTTACTACATTAACAGAATCAGTCATGCTCCGGTTGGGGAAACAGGCTCCTCAACGTATGGTGGCTTGGATAGGACCCAAAAGTAAATTCAGTTTATATTGAATGTGCCATGGTAATTCAGTGTTGAACATTTCATTGTGTTGGAGCTTGTGTGTTAGAGCCTAGTTTGATCAGTATGTTGAAGCCAGAAAGACATCGGGGACTGAAGTGAAATGTAAGACGTCCAACAGCAATGACAGGAGGAGGGAGAGAGAGAGAGAGAGAGAGAGAGAGAGATAGCATGTGTGTGTGCGTTTGCATGTAAGAATAAGTGAGTGAGTGACTGTCAGAGAGAAAAAGAGAGAGAGACTGTCGTTCTTTTAAATGTGCAGTTTATGGGTGGTCCGTTGAGCGAAGCAGCTGTGTTTTCATCATACTTTACATTCCTTTGGCTCTGGATTTGCATTTTTTCCCATGTTATGTTGTGGGGAAAACTAGATTGTTAAAAAATATCTATCTGTGTAACCCACTGATATAATTAACAAACACAAATTCAAGGTACCGTGTGGTTTTTGACCACTAGTGACATTATGGAGCAATGTTTTTACGAGTGGGTCCTTGTTTTGTTTGTATTATGAATGAACTCAAGGGCGAGACGATGCACATTCCTATCACCGCTTTCATGCTATTCAACTGATCAACAGTTCGTGGAAGTAATGAGCAATGACGCATTGCAATACACCCGCAAAGGCAGGGAAGAAGAAGACTGGCTATCTAGTAATTATGGACGTAAACGATAAAGGTTTCAAAATATTCCAAATAAATTTACCTTTGCAAATGTTTTATGAGGAAGGAATTTCATTCACCAATGTTGTTCAACCTCAAGGATTCAACGGTAAGCCAAACACCAAATGACACCAAAGAATGGGAAGAACTCCTTTGCATTCACAGTTAATCTCTGCAGATTATCTTTGAAAATCGGAGCTCAGTGTCCAATTGTATTGAGCACCTTAGAACCAGGAGGATGGGAGGCGGCTCTCATATACACAGTTGCAAGCATTCAGGCTTAATTAGGAGTGACGCTGTACAGGCGTGAGATCAGCGTCAGAGAGAGAGACAGAGTTGGAACAATGGACAGAAGCACCAGGGGCAAATGTTGTGTTGGTACAAAGAACATCTACAGATGTGCTGGCTCATCCTCACAAAGAGCCACTGATGTCAGCACTGCCAACTAAAGCCACAGGCACAAATAAGGACTCTATTGTTAGCCGCCTCTTATAACACCACCCTAAAAGAAAGATTACTTTTGGAACAAGGACTGTGGGCAAGAAACAATTCCTGTTAATAGCATGGTGTCTAATAATACTATGTTACACCTCAAGTGGTATCTTAAGTTCCATAAATGTCATCACATGGTATCTATTGCTCACTCTGCCTCCCCTCCTCTCCTGTATAATTAAAGTAGCACGTTCTGTTCAGTGAGCATCACTGCAGGATGACAGTAAACTGAGCAGCTCACTGAGGACAAGAGGACAAGGAAAATTAAAGGAGCAGTGTGCCAGTTTGGATGCTTCATTACACATGAATACAAAAACGAATCCTTCCTACAAGAGTGTAATTATAAAGGGATAAACATGGTTATTTGAGAACTGGTTTTGGGACATATGTATGATTATGTTCTTGGCTGAGGCTGTGGAGGGAAACGAGGTTTCAATCACCCTGCAATACGCCTACTCTGATGTCATCCATTTGTCATGCTTCCTTCATGTCAAAATCCGTTGGGAACATGGCGCACAAAGCCGTAAAACTCAGATGCAGCGTGATCGTGAGTGGAAAGGGCTTTCTAATCCTTCTCCTGCTGATTAATGCTGCCGCTGTGACCATGGAGGCTGCAAAATAAGACAATATACAGGAAAAGTGAATGAATGCAGACTCGATAATTCTGATAATTAGAGCACGACTCACTATTTAGTGGAAGGTTGCGGTCACTGTGACGGTGATTACATTGATTGTTGAACACGCTTCAAATACTGGATGAATTTCACGTAGGGGATCATGGCCAGTTAGGGTGCGCAGTAATTGCACACCTATTCAGGCTGCCTCAGGGGCTGATGATCAGAGTCATGTTCAAGTTCAGCAGTGTTGTGCCTTGGCTAAAAACTCTCCCCTGACCTCAGTGACTAATAAATGACTAATAAAGCAAAGCAGACACATGTCTCCAATCTAGCAGAACGTAACCCCTCTGAAACAACATGGCTATTATCCCAAGATACGCAGTTATGACTGCATTACCATACAAAGCATTCCAGTCTATACGGTATTGAAAAGATCAAACCACATCATCACATAGTTGGAAGTCTATGTTGCTGCCTCCCTCAATGAATCTCTCTCGCACTCTGTGGTATCATTATTTCTATACCAGTCAATACCAGTCCTCCATCTGATCAGCAGATGGTCTGGACAGCATTATTAACTGTAATTGGTGGTAATCTGGAGGCGATTTTTTATTTCGGTGACACTTCATTTTCTATAATTCTCGCCTCTCCCTTTTAAGTCACCTAAGCGCTGTGTTAAGTGCCAGAGTGAGACTGTGCTTGTGCCAGCGTTTAATGCGTTCAAGTCTTCAGAGACATGCAGGCCTCAATGAAAAGCAGATGTGCAGATGGATAGATGGTTTAAGGAGAGGAAAGGGGAGCGATCAGAGGTGGACTGTACTTAAAGCAGGAGGAGGCTGTTGGCGAGGGAAACGGGATGTCAGGAGTGTGATGCAAACATTTGAACCCAAGGTACAACAAGCTGCCAAAACCGCAAGACAGATGCCTCTGGAAATCCAATGTGACACCTCAACCGGCCCCACTTTGGCTCCATAAATCATAACATTCAGCACTTAAACAGTTAATAATGATCATTTTATTCCCATCATTTTATTTCCACCCCAACCTGCCATCGTTCTCCCCTTGTCCTTCCTCTCTGTCAAAATGAGACAGGTCAACAGATACAAGTGTGCGACAGCTGGCTGCGGGACTTTGTAGAGGGATGCTCTGGTTGTGCGTCTTGTCCAGTGCAGATGTTGTGTATTAGGATCCAAAGCCTTTCCCGGCTTCTCTGAATCTCATAACTCATGCCTATATTTGTGTCTACAGCATAGGCCCGGAACTTATTTGTTTGCTTAGTAATAGATGTATGATTAAACAACCTGGGGGCACAAGTAAATGAAAAATAACAATGTCTAGGGAGAAAGCTCCTCTTAAAGCAGGTGCGGAGCGAGGGATGAAGAAAAACTATTAAATTACTGTTGGAGCTGAGAAATGTCAGTGTTTTCGCAGCAGGATTATCAGCACCAGCAGACATGAGAACTTTCATGAGGATAAAATTAATTTGTTCTACATGATTTTAGATGCTCTCAACCAGGTATCTTCTCTCCTCCCTGTTTTCTCATGGTCAACTTGGTCACACAATAAACTTAGATTAGCTGCCAGAAAGTCGAATCCAAAAGATAAAGATGAGGGACTCATGTGGCTCCAGAGGCATCCAGCTGCAAGCCTCGACTATTTCTGGGCACAGCAAAGAAAGGTCTTACTGGAGCTCCAAAAGAGTAATTTTGTAAAAGAAATCATTAGTATGCATTGTACAACAACTGAGAAACAGCTATGAGCCCAGTTGTCCAAGCACATCTCTTTGTGGATACGTCTGGTTGTTCGTACTAAGTGGCAACAAAGTTTAAGGTCATACTGATGAATTCAGCGGTCGGTAAATGATTAGCTCTCCTGCCTTTTAGAGAAGAGGGCACATGTTGTGGGAAGCAGACGTCCTCATAATACCAGGCTGTTCAAATGGAGCAGTGCTAACCGCAGTCATGAACACAAACAAATAGTTGGCAGCCAACGTCCCTCCCATCCCCAACCCCACCAACCTACCCCACCCACCCCATCCCAGTGCCAGGTTTGGTGCCCGCGGAGTCCCGAAGACCAACCACTTTACCACATGGCTTAAAGAGTCAAAACCAGAACGCAGGACAAAATGTTGTGGGATTATGTGACTACACACACACACACACACACACACACACCTCTCTCTCTCTCTCTTTCTCTCTCTCACACATATACACATGAACCCTCGGTAAATAAAATACACCCACTGAACTCTTACAGAGGAAGACGGATTGAACGGCTGCGGTCATTCCTGGTTACTTCTCACATCCGTCTACTAACCGTCATAGTCAATCATCTTCTCTGCTGTCCTCCTTGATTAACATAATTAAAACTTTACACTTGTGCATGTCACCACCTGGTGGTAGCACCTTGTCACTGGTCATGCCCCTCAGGCCACCCTCCTGAGAACAAATCTATCAACAGGTGATCCACATCAAAGGGAGAAAGACTAAAATAAAGTAAACACCTGCAGATAATACAAGTTGGAGCTCAGATCAGTCAGTCAGAAGGTACTTCTGAAATTTAAAGCATAATTTCAGTCGGACCTCTAATGCAGCTCATTATTAGCTGTGCTGCATTTGATTCCTTGGACTGCAAACATTATTTCATTCAAATTCAGTGACAGAGCTTTGATGCAATCACTGATTACATGTTTTAAAAGAACAACTGATCCCAGAGTTATATCTAGTTATAACACCAACATTGTGTCATTTTTGTTAAAAATGTGTTTAAATGTGCAATGGTTGTAAACCCTGGATCAATAAAAGACCATTAAGTAGCCGGTTTATTAAGTGACCTAGGTAAAAGTTACATCTATTTTGACTTGATTTAATGGTCATTTTGGAGGCTGTAGTTTGTGGTCCTGTTGAACTATATACCAATATACTGAAAGGCCTCACTTATTTTTAGGCTGCCCACTTTGTTTGCTAGTCTTAGCTGGGTGAACTTGATCAACTGGCCACTGATTGTATATTCTGAAGGGTTGATTCATTTGCACATTTTCACATCAATGAATGCCCATATTGCTCCTCCTCCTTTGTTACAAACTAAGATTAAGATTGAGTTACTGTTCGTTTACATGTGCACTTCTAAACTCTCAGTGTACGCAGGTCTTTAAATAATGATCTGATGCTCAGGAAGTGATGCCTTTCCAAGAGATATAACAGCGAGATGATCAGAATCTATAGAACTGAATAATTAACAAACAATAACCACATGATGATATCTGAACAGAAAAAAATTGAGCTCCGCCTACAGAAACCCAGACTTAATCACCCAGAAACCCAAAAGAAAGGCCTCGTAGTACTCGAAGACACACTGTTTGCACACTGACCTCAGGGGAATACCACAGCAATGATTGATTATCATAAAAATAAGCATATCTTCTATCTTTAAGTCAAAGTCCTATAAAACATTTGTTAATGTAACAAAAATGCGCATAGTCAACAGACTACAGCCACTAGTAGCCACAAATGTATCCTTACAATCACTATCATAACAAGATTTTGCCACAAATCTGAACACTGCCAGAATTAATCACGGACAATCACAAAGTTTTACAAGGAGTGCTCAGCCAAACCACATCCTATAATTTGACTGAAAAGCCACATAGTTGTAAAGACGAAACAAAGTCCACAAAGCATCAGTCAGACCCAGGGACTGACTTGATAGACCAGCAGACTGACAAGACGTGATGTACTGGGCTGGCAGACGAGACAGGGACGTCTGGCTCAGTGACAGACACCTTTATAGGGCTGGTGAACAACATGGCTCCGGAGCCAGGCCAACAGTGCTGAAACCTCGGCATGGGATCAGGAGGTGCTTCAAAGCCAGACAAGAGGCTGCTCTGTTTGGGGAGGCGGCAGTAAATACTGGCAGAGTGTGTAACCGGTCCTGAGCACTGACGAGCGCTCGACGCACCACACCCTCAGAGAAAGTGTTAGAGGTGAGACTGGTACAGTTCGACAGAATCACGTTATTCCCTGCAACAACTAAACATACATAGTGTTACAAAGTACTTAAAAAAATGAAGTCAGTGTTTATTTGAAAGGTTTTAGATCCTGAATCTTTGTGTGCTTGTTACTTTAAGTGCCCGTGTTTTTGTCTCTGTGTGAACTTATGTGTGTGTGTATGTGTTCACTTATGAGAATAACCAGTGTATATAAATCTGCTGTAAAAAATAAACAGCCATTTAGTGCAGAAGCGGTGTTTCCCCCTTCTGAATAGGCCTCAGTTTGTCCATGTGCCCGCTTAAGTCGTATCAAAACACAGCAGACATCCCTCTGAAACTGTAGTGAAATCAGATCCATTTGTCAAACATCAGCATGGCCCTCCATTTGTCAAAATTACTATAATAGCGTAATAAATCTGTAGTTGAGAACGGCTGGGTAAGGAAAATAACTTGTCAAACAGAAGTAATTTGTAATGATGGATTTATTCTAATGTTGAATTTTATTCTCTGTGACATAGCAACAAAAGCTGGAAAAATGCAAATGGTATTTAAAAAATGCCATAGGTCAAACTGTTTGGAAAAGTTTACAGATTCCGTCTTTGTTTCATATCATGACGTCCAAAATTCAGTTTTTATAGTTCTTATAGGAAACACGGAAGTGAAAAAATGCAAACTGTAAAAGAAGTCCAAAATTGACTATAAAGGGGGAAAAAACTAAATAAACTACTAAGGGATCACTGAAGTGATAACAATTCAACCTGAGGGGAACATGAACATTTGTACCAAATTTGATGGCAATCCATCCAATACTTGTACTACACATGTGAACGTCATGGTGGCACTACAGGAAAAGTCAGGTCCTTGTCCTTGTCCTCTGGGAAACATGGGTTTCTCTAAATTGCATGGCAATCCATCCAATAGTTGTTGAGATACTGCAGTTTGGACAAAAGTGGAGGAACGACCAACAATCATCGCCATCCATGCCACTAACATGACTAAAAATAAGCAGGACAAAAACCTACTCTGCACTGAGCTACAAAGTCTGTGAAAAAGATTCACTTGATTTCCTCATGCTGTAGCTCCCATTAATAAGGCTTTGTTAGCTTTGCTCATCCCAGTGCCAGTGGCCTGTTCATTTTGGTCCGAGAGGCTGTCAGTACAGAAGTCCACGGTACTTCAGGCCTCTTCAGCCATCACCCAATATTTACAAGCAATCCCAAATCTGTGAGAGAATTCGATTGAACACAGATGGCAGGAAATTCCTCGGAAATGACAGTGGCCAAACTCAACCACAGAACATGAGAGTATCTCCATGTAGCAGACGCACTGAGGCCCATCTGACAGATACTCTCTTCTTCTCGCCCAGCACCGCCTCCTGCCATCGATTACAGCTTGACAAGAGCCGAGATTTATATGACTTCTGTAAAAAAAGTGATCAATTTGCAACAATTACTGTATATTTTAATGGTTTAGAGGCAACAATGGGGGAGAAATAAATGAATAGTTAGGAAAACGTCTGGAGGAAAATTCCCTTGATGGTCGGTGGTCCAACTGAGAGGTTGAATTTAAGTTGGTAATTAGATCACATTTGAATGGAGCAACATTTGAAAATGATTATTTTGTTACCTACACACAGTGCACATAACCTTCTGTTATTCTCAGAGGGGATGCTAGTTGTTTAAAACAAGGGCCAAACCAGATGTTTGGGAACCAAAAGAGGAATCCAATTTCACTTCCTACTTCTTTGTTACTTTGTTGTTTTAGTGCAGGAAGAATAATGGAATGTTACTCTGTGAAAAGGATATGTTCAAAGCATGCATAGTAATTGCTTTGGCTTTTGAAGTTTCCGGTTTAAGTTGAGGCCAGTGCTTCTCCACAATGTCCATAATGAATATTAGCTAGTCAGGATGATTAGGGGTTAACTCACCCCCAAAATGGAGTTCTTTGAGGAAAATGAGTTTTTCAAAAACCCACAATTTGCTTTGACAGTGGAGGCACAGAGGGGAAGGTTTTATTTTGATTTGATTATTGGTGTTGTTTCATGTCACCGGATTCTAAACCCTTACATTTCAGCACACAAAGTAAGCTGATCTGCTCATACATAAGGGACTAAATCCTAAAAACAAATGTTATCTTACACACAGGTCACGTCACATATGAGAATGTACACTTGTTTCAAGAGTAATAATACTGTATTTCATAAAAAAATCAAGAAAAATAATATTTTATAAGACTCAAAGATTGTGTGGCTTGTTACAATCAACATTTTGCTGTTGCTGATGCTTTTGACACACACATAAAAATGGTTAATATTATGTAACTGATTTAAACCAACAGTAAAAAGATTTGCTTACATCTGCCACCAAAGGTCATTAACTTGGTTGAAAAATGTCCATAACCCTGGTTGGACAGGGACCTCCTCGTTGACTCAAAGGGCACTACAGTATTGGGGTTTTCATAGATATATAGAATAAATAACAGAGGGCCCCACTGAGCAAACCTGTGCTGGGTTTCAAACCACACATACCTAAGGAAGTCAGCAATACCACTCTTTTATTGTGTGGGGAGTCCTCATTCACCAAAGGATTTGGCACTGAAGACCACCCCCAACTCACAACCACACACACACACACACACACACTCACAAACACAGATCACACATAGAGACAGGAAAATGCACTACTCGAGGTAACTTGAGATGGACAGTCCACCAGACATTATATATCACTCCACATCAAACAGAGCTCCACAATGCTGCCGTGAGGAGGATGAGCAGGAGTGGGCTGGAGTTCATAGTCAACCTCTCATCTCTCTACAACCTCAGGAAAAGCCCACTCTTTGAGCAGTGATGGCATGACTCTGGCTCCCCCACAGTTACAGGGACTAAGGCACAGTGGGGCCTGTAAAAACCCAGAATAGTACCAAATGACACCTATGGAAAACACATTCAATCTTGTGCGGTGGGAGGTCAATACACAGCTATTTACACAGACAGCAGCGCTGTGTTGGAACGGACAGGGCCACCATCAAAGAGCTTTATGAGCAAATATATTCTCACTGCGTAAGCATTTTAGATGTCCAGGCATTAAAGCCCTCCTGTGTTTTCCCTTCTCTTGTTTAATGGCTGTAATAAGATTCCTTTTATTATGATTTCTGCTCTCGCTGCGTCTCTTCACCACGTGAGTCAGCCGATGGTTATGGCCAAAGTGAGACATGAGTTTTGTCTCAGTGGTGAAATGATTTCAGAGAGTGCGTCACCCCCAGCCAGTTCAGTACATCACGATAACTAAGAACAGTTACAGTGTATCCTGACACATACGGGACAAAGACACACACAAAGACAATACACATCATAAGTCACCTGTAGATCCAGACTTTTATCTAAGGTGAGCTTGCATTGAGTTTAGCTACAGAAATGTGTTCTGTATAAGACATGTACATGTATGTCACATACAAAACACGTCACTGGGGGGAAATATATACATACATATCTCAGGACATATTTAAATGTGATGTTGTTGACATTTTTATGTATACAGTATGTCTGCATATACAGTGTGCCACCTACTCAAAGTTAGTCCACTTATTAATGTAAAAAAATATGTATGATACACCCAATGAGAACTTAACTTAGTAAAAAATAGATCTTTTTGTATCAGATCATAATGTATGCACATGAAGGTATATGTATTGTATATAGAAGCATACTATATATTGTGATTGCAACGTCCCCAGTTCGATTCTACCAAGCAAACAAGAATGGCTCTGAGTTCTGATTCGATTATACATCAACCGGAGTGTGATAAACCCAAAAGCAAAAAGTGAAGGTTGTGAGTTGATAGATTTTTGGATGGGTCTGTGGTGAGAAGGAGCCTAATCGGACGATAACGAGCAGAAATAAAGAAATCATTCTTCATCATCATCATCATCATCTTGCCCTCTGCCATGTGTGTTGTTTGGCTGCTCTTGGCGCGAGGGTGTAAGGGGCTGAATAAAGAGGGAACCTCGAAGGGCTCTGGCCTGTTCCGTGTGTCAAGCCTTTCACATAACCTGGCATTCATTGTGAAGCTCTTTTACAAACCATAAAAAATATTCATTTTGCCCCTGACCTATTTTCCAATATAGTCTACAAACCCAAAAAAGGGTTTGCTTTTCATTTATTTTTATTTGAAGAACTTTAAAATGCAAATATTTGTTTCCTTGCACGTAAAAATTGAGAGAAGCCATCTTGAAAGAGAAATTTGATGTAAAATATGAATTCTGGCCATTTTACATCATCCCTAACATAAACATGCGGGTTCTCAGTGCAAGTCTTTTTGTGCTGTTAAATGAGTGTACTTTGGCAGGCTGCAGTGTACATATACTGACGCTTTGCCTCTCTCGCTGGACTCCTTCATGGCTCAGAGCTCTTGAGGCTTGTAGAAGACTGGCATCTTTACAGTGGCCTAGATTGGCCATATTTTCGTGTCAAATGACAGGTCTGGCCCTGTAAAAGTGGCAGTTGTGGTAAACTGTGCATTTACATTCACAACTAAAGCTGTCAAGGACATGACTAACAAGTCTTGTTGACGTTTGTTGAATTGCGGTATTTGAGGCTATATATTAAATATTTCTTTAATTGCAGCCTTTTCTATCCCACAAATGAAAGCATATCTTGCTAAACTTTTTTTATTTTTTATTCTTTCTATTCAGTTTATAGTTACTGTTGAACTTTCACTTTTTTGTTGGAATAAAAAGCAGTCATCTTTAGCACAATAATAACTGTTATTGCAAAAACTGTGGAAGATTTATTGTTCCCAGTGTATCAAATCGTTCTCAAAAACGTACAAACATTAAAAAAGACACATGCTGGCAGTTTATTCTGGACGCCAGCACTACACTTCCATTTATATCCAATCAGATAAGAGTACCAAGACAATCAAAGCACCACAGATGCATAAAAATGACTCAAAAATAAACTTGAAATATTCATGACTTATAGTAACTGCCAAAACTATACATATTTAGTTGAACGTCACAATATATTCAGTGTCATCTGAATTACTTAAAACGTACTTGGAACATTAAGATATTTCTCAAAGATGGCGAGTTAAAGCATAAGTGGTGATGCTTAATTTAACATGTCACTCGTGCCAACTGTTCCATGTACAAAGTCCGACTCCGTGCCTGAGCCTGGCAAGAGGCCTGAGCTGCGTGGTGTTTGTTTAAAGCCCAAAGCGGTCAGAACATGTGGCGCGGCCCAAATCAACAGTGACAGCGAATGAGCAGACGAGGCCGAGTCTTGTCCGATAAGTGCTGGCGGTACTGTTTCTGATCAGGTGCAACGGGGAAATGTGCTCAGCAGTAAAAGCAAAGGGTTGGGGTTGATTAAGAACGGGACACCAATGAAGTTCGAAACTGGACAAAAAGGCCATCTTTCATCACTTCTACCATCGTCATATGCTAAAAATATTTGTTGTGCTTTTACCCGTCGAGTTAGTTGGCGGGAGACGCTGTGATGATGCAACTCTATTACCAAACCAGCTATCATCTTTATCGCAAAATCATTCAGTTCAAGCCAGACAGTCAAAATCTTGGCTGTTTGGTTTGTGCATGTCAGTGTGAACTGGATGAATTGCTGATTTGTGGGATTTATTTTTATTCACAGTAAATATAAATCACACTTTGAGAGTCACAAATACTTACAAGGAGAAAACATGTCTATTTGTTTTTTATCCCGTTATGTATAATTCCGCAGGTTTTCACAATGCATCACAGCAACAGGCTTAAACCTTCATTTATCATTTTCCAACTCAGACAACAAAGCACTATCGCTGGAAGATATAACGACAGATGAAACAATACAACTCCCTTCACTCAGTGCAGTGTTTCTATGCTTTTGCTCACGTCCTGCATCATTATGCCAACAAATCCCAAAAAGCCTGTAACACAGTAGGCCTGTGTGTTCCGCTACAGGACAGCAAACACACTGTGAAACTCCACGGAGCGCTGCAGAACGCACCGGGCTGTGTAATGCTGTGGAACAAGCAGCAGGTATTTGTTAGTTAATCAGTGTTTGAATTAAGCTAGAGGCTGAGGTTGTGTTCAGGAGCAGCAGGGTTGTTTTGACTAAGCCGTCTCAGCGAGGGCCCGGTCATGGAGACTCCCAGCATTTGTTAAAGATTAGCGGCCTAGTCCTGATGTACTGAGCTCAGGTCAGGCAGAGTGCAGGGCTCGGACGTGAGGCAAGTTTCACCCTATCTCTCCCATATGGAGCTCTCACACAGCATATCTACTAGCTCGGGTATATGAGACGCACTGAATAATGTGATTAAAGGTTTTGGAGTGGGCGGGGGGGGTGGGGGGGGCGGGTTGGAGTGGGCTGAGGAGAGATTGTACAGAAGTCGTCCCTTCAAGAAGCGTCATAGCCACAGAGGCACTTAGAGCATGTATAAAATAATACGAAAATAATAAGCATAGCAAGATTGTCCTTCTTACGTTATATGTTCAAGTTTCCTACTCTGTGTCATGTTTTGGTTGGTTTCTATTGCTTGGGGGTATACTTTCAGATGTGAACACTTCCAGTCAGAGTATATATGCTGAATAAAGGAATAACAATGGCCCACATGCTCTCAGCCTATCATTAGCCAAAAGACTAAATGAAAACCAACTGTGTGAGAACAATAAAATAATTTGTCAAGGGAGAAGGGTGCAGATAAATTCTGCAAAGCATTTTCCAATTGGCTGAGGCTGCGGTACGCGGGGCCAAGTGCTCAGCACCTGTCTGTCACGGCTCTGACGCTGCCTAATTCATTTTAACTTTTAAACATATGCCTATTAGATCACTGTCGATACAAGCTGAAAGTGCCTGATTAGGCTTTTTATTGGTATTAGTCAACATGTGCTGTGAGCTGACTTTTTAAGGGCAAAAGTTAGATAAACAAGGGAGAGAAGAGGGAAATCTTGCTCTCCTCTCCTTTATATTCTCCCTCAATCCGTCAACTAAATCTGTGACTCGGCTTCAGTGAGGACATACTGGGGAGAAAGCCAGGTACTCATCCTAAATATTCATGTCAAAAACTCCTGGTGATATACTATGTAAGAGACATTTCCTGCCACGAGAAGGTTTATTGGTTACTGAAGCCGTGTGAACCCATGTGTCTTGTCTGTGAGGATCCAAGAATCTCAGCGTATCAGTTTTAAGGTGAGTGAAGCTCCTCTTGATGGGTTTTGGCTTTGTCGTAAAGGCTGAATGCTGAGCTGGGGGAAATGGCTGTAAATGTCAAGCCAGCTAGGACAGCTACGTGCTGGTTCTCATTAGGCTCCAATTTTTTTACTTCCATTTTTTAACATAACCTTCCCACCACCACTACCGCCATCTTTATTAAATATGAAAGAAATCAAGATTTGGCAATGTGGCGTTCCAAAGCAAACATTTTATATACTGATTAAAACAGACATCTAAAACGGTATACACCCACAAACGCACAAATACCTAATCATACGGTGTGTGCAAGTGCATTGATGCGCACACGCACCCACGCATGCACACACACACATACACACACACAGATATTAAGTATGTCTTCAACTGTTCCAAACTATTAAATGACCATAGTATCTCTTTGTTGATTGATTCAGTTGTTTAAAAATATCAGCGGCTCAGCATTTACTTTGCCAAGTATTGAGATTTCTTACTTTCACAAAACAAAGTTGCGTGTCCCGTTTTGGAAACAACATGCAACAAGTGGCTGACCAGTGTTGCAACTGACTTCACTCTCAAGCCAAAAAAGCTGAAAACAATAACATTTTATTGACCTCTTGGATCTCTGCTATGATTAGCTGGCAGAAAGTGTGCATCTTTTATTAACTTTTCAAGGTTTTCACCTTCAGAGGTCATGAACGGTCCATCTTGCCTCACACTTTTGACCCAAACATTAGCGTGCGCACACACACACACAAATACACACACTGTCCGAATCTACTCGCTACTAAAACTGCCAACAACGAGCCCCATAAGAGATCCTAAGTGTCCAACATGATGTTTGTGTTAAGCAGGGTATTATAGAAGCCGACTTCTGGGTCTTGGGGGGAATGTTAAGCATGTTAATGAAGAGTGCATACTGAGGCTATTACTCAGTGTAATATGGATCCATTTAACACATGTATTGCATTGCTCATATGAGCCTTAGTTCAAATGAAGAAAAGGGGTCTTACATTTAATCCTGGCAACAGTAAATCAAAGAGGAACAGAACTGATAGTCTTCAACAAAACAGCTTACAGCAGAGTTGTTTCTTCATTTAGGGGTACAGGAAAACACTGCCAAATGAAAACTACACAGCTTTCTTTCAAATGCAATTTGATGCAGAGAATATAACGCAGACAGACACTGCAGGAGCCAGAAGATAACAGATGTTACAATTCAATTCCATTCAGTTTTATTTATATAGCAACATGTCATAACAAAGTCATCTCAGGGCACTTCCAGTGGAAACTTCTGGACAGAGCAACCAACTCATCTGTGAGATACGATTTTTAGTTCCCGAGGGTGAAATCAAGCCGACATGTCTGGTAGGCAGCAACATCAGTACAGCAACCACAAGCCAATGTCATCTTAGATTCCTTTAACTCCATGTTCGGCAACCTGCCTGTCAAAGATGATTAAACAAAGACACTGACATGTGACAGAATGACTATAATACGTAGACAATCCGTGGAGTAACAGAGAAAATGGACGGGGAATATAAATAAACTATTCTCACTCACCCCTTTTAAAATGTTGTCAAAGCGCCCTCTAGGCACTCAACATCCATATATCTATTGTTGTAGTTGGAAAACTACCAGGTGTTGGGGTGTGTGGCTAAAAGTTAACACACCTTAAGTAAAACAAAATACAAGTCCAAAGTATTATTGTCCTGTTTGCTGTGTCAGTACTACATGGGGAAGATATTCCCACACAGGGAAAATAGCTCACTCCCACAGCAAAACATCATGGGAAATTGCATCTTCTTCTGATATACTTTATCTCCTTGCTCTGATATTAGCCCACTGAAAAACAACCTTCCCTTTCAAATATAATTGTCTGTAAAAAGTCTGTAAAAATAACCCTAAGCATTACAGATCACAGTGCTGGCATAGAGCCTCAAAACTTTATTAACATCCAGAGTCTGCCTGGCGAGGATCCCAGCTCCCTGCAACTTGGACTTACAAGCATTAACCTGAACATGGCACCATCTTCCCTTTCCCAAGATCCTCCACTTCCTCTCATCGTGTAGCACTGTGCTGTCCAGATTTGCTACCTAAACAGAAACTTTTGACACAACAGCAGTCCACCTGTGCTACAATGCTGCCTGTGTGGATGAACAGGATGATATCACTCCCTGTGCTGTTGGAACCTTAAAAGGTCTTGACTTCAAGCAATGCATGAGCTATAATACATTTTGACTCAAAGACCTGCTTGCCAGTGCTCTATATCACTGAAAGAATAATTCAATAAATATTGATGCTGTGTGATGAAACTTGGCTCTCTGTCTAGGACAATAATGTGTACAGATCTATATCTGCCAAGACATAATGCGCATATGAATATCTGAGTCCATGAGTACAGAAGTGCAAGTTGTCACGCTCAGGGTTTGTGATTGATGTCAACCCACGTCATTCACGGACAAGAAAGAGTACTTTTTTCTCCAAGCAACTTTTATTCCGACGTTCCTTCGTGCACTTATTAGTCCTGGTGAGCAAGTTAATACAGCGCAGAGTCTGGATTGCGTTGCACATGACTAGAGAATAAGTAATTCTTTCAGAATGCCGGGATTCTATTAACAAGCACTAATAAAGTATATAAACTGCACTATTAGACTTTATAATGTCTTTCATAGTCCTCTGGGGCAGAGCCAGCCAATGGTGCAGTGAGCTGACTGGGCACTGCCCCGTGGCAGCTTACTGGCAGAAATGGAGAGAGAACAAGAGAGAGGATAAAACTCGAGCTTTTTGGCAGCTTTCTCCTCCGCTCTAATGAAGGCACTAAAACAGCCTCGGTTTGCATCATGTTTGCCCATTTGTTTTTGACCACTCGGTTGAAGCCAATGTTTGATTGGCTGGCTGATTAATCTCCAGCATGTCCAGCCTTGTAAAAAAAAAAAAAAGGGGCCATTTCAGACACCATTTAAACAAAACCTGAGAGCATTCGAGCATTTGAAACTGTTGCTGTAGCAGTTTAAAATGCTGATCTGTTCACAAAACTTAGCATCACTTAGCATCTATTGTGTGCTGTGAATGTTACTCACAGTTAACAAGATCAACTGCTGATACAGTAGTGGCATGCTATCTGGTGGAGAAGATGAAATGGGAGTCCTCATGACTGCCCTTTCGCACTCAATCTGTGTTCTTGCAGCTTGTTTAGGGAGGTCAGTGAAGCCATGATCCTAATGGCCCCACATCTCTCCCCTGCTATCTCTCTCTCTTTCTCCCTCTCCCTCTTTCGGCCTCTCTCTCTCCCCAGCTGACAGCTGCGAGGGCCCAGTCAGCTCTCGGGGCCATGCTCTGGCAGAGGCAGCGCAGCGGCGGACGGCCGTCTAAACTGCCACAGTCGGAGTGGAGCGGATTTTCCTTTGATGAAACACTGCAGCGTCAAGCCAAGAACAGCAAGTGGCACAGCCGAGATGTAAATCAAAAACCCACCCGTGTGTTAAGTCATACACAGAGAGGTCTGCGAGAGGAGTCGCTGCTGTCTGAAAATGCATGAGTAATACAGACTCTATAGACATGCGGTCAGCTGTGGCATGTCTGTCTAGGCGAAAAGAATCAGACAGAAGGAAAGAAGTGTCTTTATCTTTTGTTACAAATAGTTTAAAAAGTCAAACAAATCTGGTCAAATTCACAACACCTGGCAGCTTATTCCCCTCATCAGCGAACATTTAGTGCATAAACGTTTTGCGAGTACTTCTCAAGGCTAAAAATAGATTTTTATGACGACATATCTGAGCCAACTCTGCAGCTTTTTCTTGATTAAACCGAGGCCCAGAGCACATTTCCTCTGGCATTCCAGTGATATTTCGACACTTACTCAAACCAGATCATATTTTTGCTGCGTGTGACTGGTTGGATTCATTGGCAGAATGAAAGCCAGAATGCCTTTGGTTATAGCGAGATGCCACAGTCATACCACACTAGTCACATAAGAATGAGAACATTTGACCTGACTGACACTGTCTACGGAGAAGGAAAAGGACAGCAGAGAGGCAGCAGTGCTTCCATACTACGCTTTATGTCTTGTTTGCTTGTGGGTTCATACACGCACGCGTTCATTTTGCAACTTCGGGAGGACTAACCGGATGCTCGTGCAGAAACTGTCACAACCTCCCGTAAATCTGCTTCTCTCTCTTTGAATCTCATTGAAGTTGATGCAACACTCATCTCTTCCTCTGCCACTTATCTCCTGTTTCCACACACGTCATGTGTACTCCTTGCCAAGTTTGATTGAGGTGATTCAGCCGAGCAGATGCCAGTCCAGGGGTGTTCTCTCACTCTCCCTCTCTAGTGGCTGTGACTCAGGAAGCACTCTCCTTCCATTACCCAGCATCCCCCCCCCCCCCCGTCAGCTTCTCAGCCAGACAGAGGTTTACGGGAATACCACTGCAGAATCATCACCGGGCCAAATCTTTATGAATCAACGGAACATGCTGCAAACATTAAACCCTGCAACACCCTTCCCAGGCAGCACCCTCGCATTTGCCCATAACTCACTGCTGAGCTCATGCAAGACGCAAAGACGTGGGTTGAGGCGCTCTCTTCAGCTCATGGGAATGTACTGACTAGTGAGAAAATGTGTGAAAAGAATGTTACTATCACATTGACATACAAAAACCCGCATGTACAGACCTTCATGACTTAAGATGCTCAAATGCAGAAAGAGAGGACGGTCTGTTGACAAGTTTTATATAAAATATCACCGGGTGCAAACTCGCAAAGTAATGCCAAAAAATATACTATATCATCTGTTCACAATCTGGTAAAAAAAATGATGTTCTTGGTTAACCTCTGCCGTGAAACTAAGTGAACCACAAGTTCAATAAAAGGTCAAATCTCTTTTAGCAGCAGTGACAGCTAAATGTTTCCTCTGAGGGTTCATCGGTGTTTCACAACATCTGGGAGGAATAGCTGCTATAACCTTGCCCCCACTGCTACAACCTTTTGGAATATCGACCGACAGTGATGTTGAGATCCTCAGTTACTCTGTCAAACCTCAATTGTACCTAATAAATAGATATTTTGGTGCTCAAGTTGACTTTTTCGTTCCCTTTTCAACAGAGAAAAGAGCCACAGAGGTGTCAGGGAGTCGGCGTCTTGCTTACAATTCAGCAAGGGAAAGAAAAATAATATTGGCTCTGGGATTAGATTGAATGATTATATTGTTATAATCCATGTAAATGTGAAAGTTGCACAAAACCAACACTTTCAGATGCTTGTGTATCTGAGAATTTTCAACTCTTGATTTGTATAATTAAAAATACAAGAATTCAAATGTTTAAGAAAGAAGAAAAGATTTGGTTTGATCGCGAAGTTTGCTGTTCCATTCACATACACACACACAGTAGATGTATACTCAGATACAAATATTTAAACAATACAATGCCATACTGGATGCAGTATAGGCACAATAATATATCACACAATTATTTAAAATAAATATTTTTTATGCAATGTGCAACAGATAGAATACCAACTTTAAGCTAATTTAATATCTCAACTGGATACAGTACAAAAGATTATTAACCCCCTTTTTATTGTTGCACTAGAGAACATTTATGCTAAATGTATGCCTATAGCTTGTAGGGCAAAAACTCATATTCTTTGTCAAGGACATGATTAGGGTCATCTGAATTAGCTAGCTTAACAGTTTCTTCTTCAAATATCTCCTGTAAAGGTGTCCGAGGCAAAAGACCTCTGAACTTCCCTGGTCTTCTTATCAAATTCTGGACTTTTTGGGGAATGTTCACATTTCTCACAGTTAAATTGCCAAACCAGACTATGACTCCCTGATGATTTATTGATTCAACCGTCGCCCCAGGGGAGGACAATCTTTGTAATACGCTTATTAAATCCACAGACCTTTAATCTACATGGATCAAACAAGGGTTGATTGAAGATCATAAAAATGAACAAGGCGTCGCTGATTTAAGTTATGTCAAAATTCTGTCACCTGCTCAATCGTGTCCCCATAGAGATTAATCCCTAAACTGTCAATTAAGGATACATTTTCTAAAGATTTAGGATCTAATGCCATTTCTTTGGTCATTTCAACATTAAGCAACAGGTTAAGAAACCAGTACTATTTAACTACCACATAAACTCTTGAATCACTGACCGTCATACCACTGATTTAGCAAAAATGGCTATAACAGTGTCACAAATGACAACTGGCTCACAAGTCAAAACCAACACTGAGATCCAAATTACATAAATAAAATGATCTGCGCATAAATCAAAGCCAAACTTAAAGCAATTATCAGCTTGAAGTCCAAGGTAATTTTAAGAAATGCAAAACCTCTTGAAACAGCTGAAGCAAACTTTTCCCCACAACTATAGCCACACAAACATTTTACGTGACACAAATCTGAAGATTTACTCAGATGAAAGTCTCCAAACAACTAGACAAAGACGATATTGGAACATATTTTACATGTGAACACCAGTCCAACTGCCCACTCCTCTTTTTTGTAGTGAATAATAATAAATAAACCACATAGTTTGATCAGAATAAGTGACTTCACCGAAAGCACTTAATATGCCTCTCTGTGAACACACAACCAAAACTATTCACAAGCTACTGGGAGGCTGTCATTAAGCGTTTGACACAGCAGAAGCTCAAAGCGGGGCTGTAATGGTCGGTTGTTTCTCATAACAGTCAGATTATCGCCGCACAGTCTGACTTCTACAAATGCTTCTGGGGAAAACACAGGAAACTAGGTCATTTTGAGGAAATTCAACATTGGTGCCAATGCCACTTCACCACAAAAGAGCGTGTGTGTGTGTGTGTGTGTGTATATAAACATATGTGTGTGAGTATGTCAATGGGTGGCATGTGTGCATAGTGTATGTGTTAGCAATGGATGCTGGTGGGTTTGTGTGCTTGCATACAGGTGTGCATACTGCATGTATAAATGTCGTATGTGCGGGTTTATAGAAAACACGTCGCGATGATTTGTGTTGGCAAAAGACAACAAGCAATA
This sequence comes from Nannoperca australis, assembly GCA_036023655.1. NCBI lineage: Eukaryota > Metazoa > Chordata > Actinopteri > Centrarchiformes > Percichthyidae > Nannoperca > Nannoperca australis. The sequence continues at coordinate 56,718 of JAVQJD010080330.1, forward strand.
ACCATAGCAATGTAAAAAAGCACCGACAATGATTGTATCCAAAAGCCCATTACTCGTCTCTTTACAGGCTGAATCAACAGACAGACCTCTGCATTTATCTGAGAGAGGGAGTGTGGCACTCCGGCACACTCCTCTAACTCAAACATTTTCTTCAAATAAGCTCACAGACCCGGCAGCTTCGTCCCGGCCAGGAGAAACTTTAGTAAGGTATCGAATGATGCTAGAGTACACACTTCATTCAAACCCGATATTCGTTTTCAAGAGGGGTCAAGTGTTTTTCTTTGCAAGCAAAATATTTTCTTTGCTGGTGGGCACCAATATTTATAGCACAGTGGCCTCGCAGTGTAAGGATGACCAGCCGCTGTTCCACTACGCACGGTCTCCAAACCGACGCACCAGGTGCGACATAAGTCCCTGGGATTTGTGCTTCAATCAACTTGATGTAAAGAAAAATATAGAATAATATTCCTTTGTGTCCATGCCAGGAACATTTCTTAAAATGCAATGGCACAGAAACGGCTTGGGTATTTTTTGAGTTCTTTTTTTTTTGGCCCGTTAAAAATCGAGTCCAAGTCTACGGATACGGCACCTCAGCTCTGAAACTCACTCCATTATCACGCAAGCTCTCTCTTTCTCTCTCTCTCTCTTATTTATACACATAAGAAAAAATGTATAGACAATGCAGACTTGCATTTTTGGGAGTAATTAGGAAATCGGCAGAGCAGCACTGAATGCAAATATCTAAGTACATCCCAGTACAGAGTCCCTCCCAACACTGTCCAACATTGAGGATTAGACAAAACATCAGCATCACACTATATTTGATTACATTTATCACTGAGTAATCGTTGACATTTTGCAATCACAGGCTACATCTTAAAAGGTTAGAAATCTCCCATCTGAGGTAAGTTCTTCCTGTGCTGTCTCACTTCCATCGGGATAAATATTACAGTCTGTGTTTGTTCAGAGATTCCTTTCAGTATAAATCTAAAGTAATGGTCGAGAATGCAGTTTAAACTCCAGCTCTGTCCCCAAATGGGAGTCTGTAATACGATCAGCCTGAAATGAGGCATCATACAAAAGACTGATGAGTACTGAGATCACTTTCATACTCCATGCTCACCATAAGAGGCTATAAAACAACACATTTATATAGGATCGAGAAAGCAACATTAGCAGTACAAGTTAAACTGAATTAAACTTTTTATTGCTGACATTTTACAGTCAAATATAAAGTGAAAAAAATAAAATGCTGCCAAATCATGAATGTGCAATATATTTTGGAGTTCAGCTGAATAAGGAAGCAGATGTTGTTTTGGGATTTTTTTTTTTTTTGCACTCCAAAAGGAGGCTGAAAACTATTTTAAATCATATACCCACAAAATATTGAAATTATTAAAATATCACTCAATTGCCTCACAGAGCCAGAACCAAACAAACTGTCTGCTTCACTGTTAATCTGCACAACATAATCCACAAACACATAACACATCTTGAATTCCCACAATTTACGGGAAGCAAGTTCAAAAGCGTTGCAGAGACAATGAGACGATTCATTCTGCTGCTGGGATGATGGGGATGGAGGGCTGAGGGCACAACTGTGCTCCAAAAGAACTCATAAATGCTGAGACACATTCGGCAGACATATGGTTTGTGTTTAGCAAGAAGAAACAATAATCAGATCCGTTGATCCTCTTCTTGCTGCAAGGATGATTGCTAATATAAAAGTCTGTTCCGTCTAATCATAATTTAGGACGGGGCTGTAATTACCTCCGCCCTCTCGCAACAACACTATCTAAACAGGATGGAGCGGGCTTCCACACAGACTCAAAGCCCAGTTTCCACTCTGGATGCTATCTGTGTGACAGTGCTCATTTCATCTATGTAATTGTTTTTAAAGTGTTTCGCTTTCACAGATGAGCCCGTGTCAAGAGTTTATTTTGGTGAGGCACCAAAGCACATTCAAATGTGAATTGTGAGCAAATTCAGCACAAATATTCTAAAACTGAGAGAAAAACCAGAAAGAAAATGTCTAAAATAATTATTCTTTAAAATGTTGTTTTAAACTGCCAACACTTCAAATTGTCATGTTTTTCCACATTTAAGTAAATGGGCCAACATCACAGTAATCGTCCCGTGAACTAAACGCTGCCATGCCTTGTTAACAACATCCATAGGAAATGTGCACTGGCTTGGCAGTTAATCCCCATACTGTACATCACTTCACGTGGCCTTTGTGTGCAACAGAGGCTTTGATTCTGGTGTTATTTATGAATTGGACGAGGATGCAGGAGAGCTCTGGGTTTAATTAACAGGCCTAATCCACGACTGCAAACAGGGCTCTCAACACAGATACACAGCACAGCTGCATCAAAGGATGCAGCCACATGGAAGAAGCATTAGGATTGTATCAATCTAAAAAAAAACTGGTAATTGGTCAAATTGGCAAGACTGACACAGCTGATGTCTGACTAAATGTGTTATTGTTATCTTCATAGTCTGTTTAAATGAGAGCAATAATCATTACCATAAGAAATGTTATTCTGGTGCATCCAGGGTGTTCAGAAATCCCCCAGTTAGCGAATCAACTGTGTTAATCGACTTGTGTGACCAGCGATCGCCTAAACGGCATCAATTGAAGGCTCGCGCTCTACTTTTGGACCTACCTTGCGCGGGCGGAAGCGAGAGACACGAGCGCGGGGCTTTGGCTGACGGGTGCGCTTTTTCCTCGGACGCGCAGGGTCTCCTCGGGCTGCCGCAGTCCATGTGAGTCGGGGTGTCACGGGAGCTCCGGCAAATCTGAGCTCCGAAACCGCCGCTCCCGGCTCGCCGCGCGCAGAGGTCCGCCTTGCCGCCGTACACGGCGAGCGACAAGCCGGGGAAGTCGGCGAAAGTCGGCGTCTGACAGTGGCCGACCATCCCGAACAACGCTGCGGGGTTCTGCATCGATGACTCGGCGTTCCCGTGCAGTGCGCGGTAGCCGCTGCTCACATTACCTGCGCACATTAAAACAGAAAAAAAAAAGAAAAAAGAACTAAATCACTGCAAACTGCGTCGACGAGAAGACAACCGGCTTGTTTCCCCCGTGCCACCGAGCATCCATTTGAACGGGCAGAGTCAACACACTGGAGAAAACGATTAAACTGCAGGGGTTTGGTAACACCTACCTTATCCAATTAGCCAATGAAAAGCAGGAACGGTCTAATTGCACACATCAGCATGTTTTGGTTTGTTTTTTTTCAAACTGGAAGGGTATAAGCATCTGCGAGCATGGTCCACAGCATCCTCTCAGTGAGGATCAGTCATCAGCATCCCGTGCGTCTCTCTCTCTCTCTCTCTCTCTCTCTCTCCCTCCCTCCCTCTCTCTCTCTCTCTCTGATTGACACCCGATAGCTCCGCGGGACTCAGGAGCGCCAATGAAGACTGTGTCCGTGATCCTGTGGGAGGATAAGATCCGGATCAAGACGGCTGTGTGTTTGCAGCTCTGAGCCTGGATGTGAAGTTTTGCGAGCTCCCGCGCGCCACGATACTTGGCACGTAGCCAGCCTTCAAGGCTCAACGTCCCAAAAGTAAAACGGGTAATTCAACATCGGCGCTCTCCGAGTTCACCACGTTTACATAATGTTTTAAGGCACAGGGAGATCGATGAGACGCACATGTAGAAAAAGGGGATGTGAATTCTCATACAGCAGAGATTTTGGTTAATGATTGGATATTTTTCCACACATTCCTCTTCAAACACAGAGGGACATTTTTGTTTGAGTATTTTATGACGTTTTGTTTGAGCTTCTTACATTTTTTTTTTTTACACTGCACGATTTGATGATTTGAATTATTCTTTGGATCGTGGTTCATTACGCCTGGTTGACTGCATTCAAAGGTACATAGGGACAATAAATTACTGATCGAAACAATCACCCGGGTGTCTTTTGGAATAGGCTACTGGATTTAAACTGTGACTTTTCTGAGTAAAAAAACAAAACGTCTATTTTAAAATAAAGAAAGTCTCCCCAGTGTTCCCAATCACGCGTTGCACCCACTGTTGAGAGAGATGAACACTAGTCATCTAGAACAGTTTTCTCTTTTTAAATGTAGAACATGCTGTTCTGTAGCGCCATCTGCTGTCTTTTACGTGGAAGGGGAAGTCCTAACTCGGGTCAGAGTTGACACAATAAGTAACAAGACACTTGTGGTTATTATTATGCAAATGAGACGCGGGTGGAACAAACCGTCGAGTGAAAGTGTTTAAATCTGGTGTGGTGTGTTTGCTCTTCCTGCCAGTACAATGGGCTGGTCGGGCTGTAAAACGCGCGGAAAAACTGGGTGTGATGCTGCCTTTGCGTGCTGTTGGAAATATGAACGCATATGAGAATGAGCATGGTCGACCAGGCTTACTGTGATATTACAGCCCATGTGTTACATATAAAGCAGCAGGTATTATGCTGACTGCCACAATTTTAGTATACATGGGACTTTAGCCTTTATCACAAGCCTAGAAAACACACTGTTATGCAAAGAGATTCTATTGTCTATTTTTCACATGCAGCCATAAAGTAAAATAAATGTATAAAATCTACATCTTTAACTTTCGAGTCATTAAATAGCTTGTGACTGATGGGAGGTTTGAGTTCTTTTAAAATGTCCTGCGTGTTACTTAAACTGTTGGGATGTTTCCCAATTACTCTTCCTGTATGTGTCCTCTCATTCCTTCTCACCTATTATGTAGGAAGTAACAATACAATAAAAATATATAATAGCGTGTTATAGTCTGCTTCTGTTACAAATTAAGTCACTGTATGAAATTAAATAAAATTTCTAAATTTGACATACCAGCAGAATAAAAGAGCAACTAAAGTCACAATACATGTGCGTGTAAAAGATATAGTTTCATGGTCTCTAGATGGTTTGTCTAGAACCAGCACTGTGGTTGACAATAGTGACAGAAGCAGACACGCCAGATCTAAAACAGACCATGTTTGGACATTTCTTTATGAAAATATCGATAATTATTCACAGTCATGGTATACATGTGCCAGATTTTGTATTTAATAAGTGCAGTAATGCATTAGAAATCAGTAGAAAAGTAGAATGGCAGAGACCTGTTACTTTCAGTGAGTAGTGAAGAAACACTTGACCTAAAGTTAGCTAGCAAGCCAAAAGAGTCCCTAAACATGTTTCAGGTGGTGATAGACCAAACATTGCAACTTAAATTAGACTTACATTCCGCGTAGTGACGAAAAGGAAGAATCAAGTGGGATGTCCGTGTGTCCCCGTGTCTCCTAAAGCATGCGTAGTTAAGTTAGGTAGCTGACATATTGCATGCTAACATATTAGCTAGATAAGTGCGAGTGCTCGCTCTCTCCCACTTAGCTAGCTTTGGCGCAGGGCGGGTAAAATCTCAGCTAAACTCAACTGAATGTTGATTGTGAGTTTATTATATAGTCGCTCGGTCTCCCACTGGTGGAAATGTATTGTAGCCTCGAATTAATGTGATTAACTAATCACTCAGTGTCGGAGAAACCCAGTCTTTTAGTAAATAGGTCGGTGCCTATTTCGAGTCTGTAGAAATGTTGGATTAAAATGTTGGTTTCATCCCAGGCAAACATTTAATCATTTAGGTCTGTGAGATGAAAATACCTCTCAAAATGCGACCAGCGGCATTAAAACGGGTCAGAGTAAAAGACCATTTTGACCCCCCAGTCTCCTGTTAATGCTAACTAAGTGACCGAATATTTACGAGGTGCTGAGGCCACCGTTTGGCTAAATAAACGTGTACGCCTATAATTTTTTTCCCATTGCCACTGGACTGGTAGGGTCATCTATCGTTACAATACTCCTAAAGGTAGACACTGAAGTAACAAGAGGCGTGGTAAGATTAAACTTGAACTCATCCTCACTTTGCAAGGCACCTTTTGCGTCCCCGCCAAAGTATTTGCCATCGGACGTCTAGAAAGTACGAGCTTCCGAAGAGGCCTTGAAGGCACCTGCTTTCAAACCGGAGCCGAGCGCCGAGGGGGCGTTAATCGACATGTTTAACAATCAGCTGGCACTGCTGCTGGAGACGCTGTGAAAACAGGAGTTCACCAGCGAAGTAGCAAGCATGTTTTTGGAAAGACTGATGGTCTATTTGTCGACAGCATGCTTGTTTTGCTCCATGATAGGACTCAGTCTCACAATCGGCATCCTGTATTTTATTTCACCAACCCTCACCAAGAAGCTAATCCTCATAATGGGCGAAAAGACTACCATGACCCAGAATCCCAATTTTAAGTATGAGGATTGGGGTCTGACATTTGCTTCTGTAAACTTCGTTAAAACCGTCTCTCAGCACATGTGGTTGTCTCTCGGACAAGATGCGTTTGTGGGAGGAGAAGCTCCTGACACACCTGTGGTCAACATGGAGGGAGAGAAAACGAGCGTCTGCAAGTTCTTTAAAGGTGCGTAATGAGACTTCGTGCAGTTGTGTAGCTCTGTCCGCTCCCAAATGTTGAGCTGTAGCCGATTTCCTCTTTTGCAGGCAACAGACCGCTGGTGTTGAGTTTTGGAAGTTGCACCTGACCCCCGTTTATCTACAAACTTGAGGAGTTTAAGCAACTCGTCAAGGACTTCGGCGATGTAGCCGACTTCCTCGTGGTCTACATCGCCGAGGCGCATTCAGCGGGTGAGTGAAAGTCGTTATCGTCATGGGATTTATTGATGGAGGGGTGAACTGTGCTTCCAAGTGCAAGGTCAAGCAAGGAAACTTAATTTATAAGTACACATTGGACAAAAATATACTCTTTTTAAAGTTTTGAAGATGGATGTGTGCCTCGAAAGTACTTGATTTATTCCCCTTAACTTCAAATATACAATTTTATCTATATTTACCATTGGTCTTCCTCACTTTACATCCTGATTTAATAAATAAAAAAAAAGTGGAGGATTTTTAAATGCATCATTTTCAAATTTTATTTTGCATGAAACTATAAAAGGGTTCATTTGGACTAGTATCATCACGTGTAAAAAATAAATAAAAAAGTAAAAAAAAATGCTTGATGCTGTCATGCACTTATGCAACAACCATAAAATAGGGTTCATTACATGCTCCTTAACTTTAATGTCTCGCTCCATTCAGTGTCATGTCAGCTAAATCACATTCTTTACCTCTGTGTCAGACGGTTGGGCCTTTACCAACAACTTTAACATCAACCAGCACCAGAGCCTGGAGGACAGGCTGTCTGCAGCACAGATCCTGGTTCAAAAGGAGCCCCTGTGTCCTGTGGTTGTGGATGAAATGGACAATGTCACCGCCATAAAGTACGGCGCTCTGCCTGAGAGGCTCTATGTGCTGCAAGCTGGGAAAGTTGTCTACAAGGTGAGATCTGTGCACCACGGACATTAAAACAAATGCGTGTGCTTTGATTTTATGTGATTCTGTGTGCTCCTCTCATGCAATCGCATGATCAGCAGTAATACCAGCATTGTGCGTGTAAAGCCCCCCCCCCCGTACACTCTCTTCTCATGATATCGCGTGAGGCGCAGCATTGAAAGAACCCAACACAACACTGGCATTCTTGGACTGGAGCCAGGCTCACGTTAGCTATGCCAGAACTGTAAAATTACATTTTATCACATGATCTGATGTTGGCATGTTCTTTCAGATTCTAATGAGAGTGGTATGTAAATTAAACCGTTGTTTGTGATGAGTCTTAACCTTCCTTGCTCTGTCTTCCCAAGGGTTCGATGGGGCCTTGGGGCTACAGTATATCGGAGGTGCGTTCGTTCCTGGAGAAGATGAAATAAGAAGGTTGTTTTTTCAAGTCAAGCCATGCATTTGTCATCCAGCCATTCTGACATGGAGGGGGGTCTCTGTATTCAGTAGTGGGTAGGGGGCGTCACCATTGTAACCAATATATTACTGATATAACACAATACTATACTGTGTTTTTAAAATCCCAAATCAAATTCACTGTCACATCTGCATGTAGGTCTGTAGCTTCTCTCTGGCATCAACCATTGCATGAGTAGAAATGTTAAACCCTTCAAACTAACACCAGTGTTGCCTTCAGGCTCCCCTGTGCTCTTATCTTATCTCGGCAGCCAATCTCAAAGCTTGACCTCGCCTCTTGGTGTTTCTTAGTGACGGCGACAGATAAAACCACTGGCCTCTGTTAGCCAGATGACGTGAAACACTGAGAGACAGTCCAGTCAAGAGTTTGTGTTTTGAGGCATCTCACAATGTACAGGAGATGTCACCGAAGATGTCTTGATTCCAACGTTTAAAAGAATTGATTTTAGGTCAATGAAAGCACTTTGTTTTCCACTTGTCTTGTAGTTATCATTGTGCACTATCAGCACTACAGACTATATTAATCACTATGGTTTCCTATTGTCTGTGAATGCTCCAAGGTAATTTCACAGGAGGCAGCTTCTTGCATGATGATTGCAGTGCAAACCTCTGGTAACTGTAATCTGATGACGACTTAGACGTCTTTGAAAGGCCTTCTCTGAATTATGTATGAGCATTTGTGATTTAAAAAATTTAACATATCTTTTTAAACAATCTGCCTTTCCTTTTTTAATGTTCTGTCACAATAAAATGTATTTTGAATGTTTTATTATAGTATAATAAAGAGTTACCTTGGAAGACTCCTGCATGAAGTTCTCAACTTATACACTACATAAGTGTGTTGCAGTTTATCTATCATGACACTGGTTACCAAATGAGCAGTCACTCCGTTTCCATACTCTTTCCACTGCAAGCCAATGTACCTGGACAGAAATTTAAAAGCTACATTTAAATCAATTTGTTCAGTTTTCACTCAAAACATTGATTATCCAAGTTATTGCTCTGGCAGTAAATTAAAATGAGAAGCACCAGAACTGCGTGGAAGCCGCTGTTTGCCACACATCTGTAGTTGTATTGTCACTGTGACTGATTTCCCCGCTCCCCAACCCAAATAACACAATCTGATTGTCTACAAAGCTCCAGAGCTTTTCATTTTTACATCACGTTGCTTCAGGGCTTTAATGTTGACGCACATGACGGTCTTCCACCACATGACAATCTGGCTGTTGTTTGCTGTCTTGTCTGGAAGTGATAAATGGTAAACGTACTGAACTGTATGTGGGTCATGCAAGTTCAATGTGTAACATGTTCACATGCAAGTTGCGGAGTGTGGCATTCAGGCACTGATGCGAGTTAATACTTAACTGTCTAATCTTTGCTCATTCATTGATTTGGGCCTCCAGTGTGTCTAAAATGATTGTTGAAAATGCCAACCTCACTACAAAACTAAGTGCCTCACTCTTGGTTTAATAATTTAATGAAATGTAAGTTTTGTGGTCTTTCAAGTTCTATCGATAGTCTATGGAAGTGGGGAATGAGCACAAGATGGCTTCTAACTATTGTGATAATGGAAAATACTGTAGCTGCAACAGTTAGATATTTAATTTTCTCAGATAATTAGATTCATGACTGTTTAACAATACTTTTATTATTAGTGGTTTTCTTGGTTATAGCTTTTGCCTCTTCTCCACAGCAACACTAAATGAATGACTTGCTCACATATTTGGGTGCCTTTTAATATATTATCCTCTAATACTTTTCATTATCCACATAAAAGATTCGGCTTGTCTGGTTAGTGTAAAAGAGAATGTAAAAGTAAATCCGTCTGGGGGAAAAAAGCAATATATTAATATATAAAGCATAAAAGACCCCGTCAGTAAACAAATGACAGAATCATAACTGATGGTTACAAGTCTACTACTAGGATATGGTAGTGAACAAAGCAGTTTTGTGTGTCAACAGCTTTCACATTAACTGTGTGGCTCTGAAGTTGGAGAAGAGGTTTGGCTGCTGCCCAGTCAGGCCACATCCTGTGGAGACCAGCCAGCAGCAGCTCAGCCTCATTTCCTATTGTTAGACAGGAACCAGCAGTCCGGAACACTGTCAGATCTTCCCAAACATGTATTTTTGTCAAGATTCACATGTGAATCTTATGTAAAAGCAAGGTCAGCTTGTGTAGTATTTTCAGTTGCTTTTAGGGAGTGTAAATATTGTGTCTAGGCCAGAGGTCTCTGCAAAGCAGGAGAGTCCACTGAAGTCCACCAGAGGGCAATGTGAAGCCATTGTTACTTAACCAGGGGAGCAACAGACATGAGACATGGCATTGGAGTGACCGACCGGGCTGCGTTTGTATCATCTTTAAAATGAAATGGCCCAAAAAAAACGTATTAACTTTAATGTAATAACCTCAGTTGGTTTAAGCTGCCTTATAAAATAAAAATAGATAAATCCAGATAACATACTCTTTCAGAGACTGCTGTTCTGTACCTTAAAGAACTCCGGTCTTACCCCTCAGATGCCATGCATGCATTCAAACACTATCCTAGTTATACAGTGCAAAAAGTTTCAAGTTACAATCCCCACAATGATTAAATGGGGAATTGCCCCATTTTTTATTTATTTTTTTAAATCACTAGTATACACAACTGAAAACGTTGTCCTTCCGGATGCAGCGTTGCCCTGCCCTGCCACTAAACAATGCTCCAGGATTCCCGTTGGTCCGGTGGCTGTGGACTACAGCACCCCCTGTCTCCACTGCAGTTACAAATAAGCGGAGAGATTAGTGATCTGGTGATACCGGTGCATCCTGCCTGCTACAGGCTGGTGTGTGTAGTGTTGCTGGAGCAGTAACAGTCAAAATGAGTGGACGTGTGAATGTAATGTTAGCTACTGGCTGTGGGACAATTATACTTTACAGCTTTTATGTGCAGTGTACAGTACAGTTTGTTTACTACTATGTACTGTGAGTGCAAGCTGAAGATGGATGCCTCCTGATCTTATACATTACAAAACTTAATATATGACATTTTGCATCAGTTGAATACTTTGTATATGTGCAACTTAAGCGTGCATTTAACATTCCTTGTCTACAGGTTTAGTAGCATATTCAGACTCAGTTGCTCTTGAATCTAATGTGACATGAATCCAAAATAAAAACAACCCACACCGGTAGTTAAGTTATTGTAAAATTATATTAACAAGCAATCTTTCCTCAATTTGAAATAAAAAAATATCAGCAAATAAAGGCAACATAGGACAGATGTGTATAATGCATAATGTTCACAGGAAAAAAAACAAAAAAAAACAATTCTCATCACATTTTACAAGACTGCCGCTAAGTTTATAATGATGCCTACCAGAATTGGTTTAGAAAGCTTTGACTAACTCTGAATAACTGGGGAAATATACGTAGTCAAAGATTGTATCAAAATATACAATAAAAAAATGTGAGGGTGGGCAAGAAGGGGGCGGGGCCAAGGGGACAACCAATGATACAGGAGGGAAGTATGAACAACAAATATGTATGAGAGATTAAAATGGGCAGCTCATTCATTGCCATTTCATCATAAAATCAACTGGAAATAACACAGAAGGCTAAGACGATGAAGAGCACAGAGTGTTAAGCACAGACAGGTAAAGAGATATACACCACATCTTAAAGCAGGTGTCCATATAGAGAAGAGCAGCACTAGGTAGTATGTTGTACACAGATTCTCAGCATTCATGCACTCACTTCTTACGCCGAAGTCTGGCTTCCCTTGACAGAACGCAACGACAATCTAGCCGTTTAAATGAAAACAGCAAAGAGTGCAGTATCGCATCGCTGTCAACAATAAAAGACTGAAATTGATCAAACACGATCAATTTGACACTGTAAGAACCATCTGAGCACTTACATACCGTGAAAGGTCGTCACAATAAAAGCTGTATTCTTTCAAGTCTTTCCCCCTTTACAAACCTCTTTAAATAGAAGGGTGGGCACTGGGAAGGATAGTACATGTTTCATAAAGGTGGCCAGAGTAAAAGGCAAAATCTGAGTCCTGTGTCAACAGACTTTGGTGACACAGTATGCATGGCGATAAGTAAAATGACAAGACAAAGACTTTCCAAGCTCACAATGCATATACACACTCTCCAGTGTTTTTAAGTGACAAAAGCGGAGACATTTCCTGCACATCTTGCACCACAAAGCAATAATTAAAAAGTACAGGAGGTAAACTTCAACCTTTTTTTTCTCCCCTCTCTTCGCTCTAGGGTTGAGGGGACCGAGGAGGTTATGGGGGGGGGGGGGCTCTGCGAAGAACATAAAACGTGTCATGTATGCATTTTTCAGTAGCTGGTTTTTGTCACACTTGGGGTTGTGATAAATGGAGAAATTGTCCTTCATTTTGAGCAAGGAGCAGTAGTCGCCAGCCATTTCATTTTTCTCCGATCAGCATTCTGGCGCTTCTGTGGAACCAAAATGGCGCCTGTCCCTGATTCGATGCTGATGTGTTTGGCCGTGTCCTATAGTGAGTTCAGATCCTCGGAATGATGGCAAATAATGTCGGGTGGGGCGAAGGGGAAGGTCACACGCTCATCGTCATGGTTGGAGAGTACTATGGAGGCACAGAGAAGAGAGGATTAAAAAAAAAAATTTTTTAAAAACAAACAAGAAAAACATCAAGTTCTCCTTGGTCAAACGCCCAGCTAACTCTCCACACTGCTACTGTAGTCAGTTATGTTAATATGCTGTGACGGGGGCTTCGCTGTGTGGTCAGCAGCGCCTTACCTCTGGCTTCATCAAAGCAAAATTACAGTCAGCAACAGTCCAGCGGTGTGAGCTGAGGAGGAACTGGAAAGAAGGGAGACGACTTACGTTCTCGCTCTGAAAGGAGTGGAGGAAGTTTCCACTCAGTTCCCCGTCATCCCTTGGGGTCCCAGGAGGATTGCTAATGCCACTTAAATTGTTTGGGGAATTCTGGAAACAAAAGAGTGCAGAGTGTAAAAAACGTACTACGTTTCACTTTATTCAAGATTAAGCTCTAAATGTAAAGACTCTCTGCATGGTTACAATATTTACCTTGTTCATTCCATCCATATCACCAGAGCCTAAACATGGAAACAACATGAAAAATAATTAAACAATATTTGTATTCTACGACAATAAGAAAGCCATTTGTATGCAGTTTCTGTCCTCTAGTGGAGGATCACATGGCACAGTGGACAAAAGTATACTCTGAAGTCATTTAATCCCCAAGAATGTAACCCGAACATTTCTGTGTTGTGTTAGTGAGTGTATTTTGGTGGATGGTGTTACCTAGTGACCCGTTCATGTGGTGTGGTTCCATCCCAGCCATGGCTCCCAGGGGTCCGTCAGAGCCAGGGCCCATAGGGAACTGGAGGGGAAACAAGACAGCATAGACTCAGTAACCACATCTCCACAGCAAAAAGGTGGCATTCAACCTGAAGGCCATCGGTTACCAAGGTTTACCAGGTTCAAAGTTAAAAGGGACTAAAGAATAACCAGGAACTCAGTTACTAGATAGTACATTCACTCATTTCTACTACTGTGAACTTCAGTATGTCTTGTCTTTCAACAGAAAATTCCTAGATCTGATCATTTTAGCTCCAAGAGAGTGACTGAAACAGTAGCCTACAGGATCAAATTACACACAAACGGAACCAGTATAACCAGTGTATTTGTCTTGTGCCTTTCTATAAAAATCGTGTCTGTGCATTCCTGGGTGGATAGTGCAACTCAGGAATAGTGCAACTGGCTTTGGTAAGGCCAGAATGCTAGTGATGAGTAAAATTGTTTTTCATGCACGTCAGCTCTATCTTTTCACAAGGAAGTTACATATCCTAAATAATGATATCATGTCTAGTAAAAGTTCAATTAAAACATTTATCATTTGATTGGCACCAATTTTACTAGTTTAGTTTGACAAAACAATGATTGTTTTTAAGTCCTTTTGTACTTTATGAGTGTAAGAGTATAATCATTTCTAACTCCAACAAAGATAACATTAAATTGCCCTGCAACAAGGATCCTCACTCACTATCCCACCAGCTGCAAGCAGTCAATAGACAAAGAAGTGTGTTGAGATGGTGTTTAGTTCGTAATGACAAATGGAGCTCACAACACTCTGAATACCTCAGCCACTTAATTGTCCTCTGTCAACTAAGAAACCCCCATTACAATCACATGGTTGACCCTGATGTTTAGGTGTGTCATTAAAGACTGATGGGTTATGGGCTTGGTGCAGAAGGGTAAGTAATAAGGTAGTTAGTGATACAAATACATTTCTAGAAAGTGCTCACTTGTACTAATAAAACCTCTACTTAAATCTTAATGCAGAATGAAGAAAACTGTGAAAAAGAACTTACATTATTCCGGTTGCCGGGTCCAGTGTTGATCATGGTGTACAAATTGTCACCAGAGTTGTTTGAGTCTGGAAAAAGTGCAATCATACATATAATTGTTACTGGATAGTGCATGAAAAGGGTAACAGCTTAGGTCAGGGAAGAACTAACCTGCAGGGCTGGGCATGATGGGAGTTCCTGGGGGTCCCCCACCTCCAGAAGCACCCTATGGAGAATAAGTCCAAAAATAAAGACATATTACAAATGTACATGTAAAAACTATTTTCCTAAGCTCCATATAGTACGAGTAAGTTAACGTGCTCTCACCCCGTATGCACCAGGAGAAGGTGATGAGTAAGGCATCTGAAACCAAAAACACAAACATTGTTTCACAAGTCATTACAGACCAGAAATGGGTGAGTACAAACGCCTCTACATATGCCTCTAAATGTCATCACAAATTATTTGATCTAATTCCATTATGGCTGTCTGTAAAACGTGACAAATACTACAATTACATCCCAGACTATAATTGTGGAACACATTAGACCTTGACAGGTCTAATCTCGAGGAGATCAGACTGCAATCTGAACCAGCATTTCTCTCTCTCTCTCTCTGTGTGTGTGTGTGTGTGTGTGTGTGTGTGTGTGTGTGTGTGTGTGTGTGTGTGTGTGTGTGTATTAGTACTCACAGAGTTGGCATTGTTGGGATTGGGCCATGGCCGACCAGTCCCTGGGCCCCTAAATGGTAAGACCAATATAGTTTTTGTTAGATAATGCATTAACTGACTATTAAGACTTAGAAAAGAATGTATTTTTTTGTTTGTTTTTTTTTTTAAAGGCTTACATGTTCACTCCTGGCATACCAGGACCCATGGCGTTGTGTGGAGGCCTCATCCCACCGCCGAAGTTCTGAGAAGACAATCAAAAATCACAAAAAATAATTTAAAGGATTTAATCTACAAGAAAAAAAAACATGCAAGACCATCCAACTAGCTTTGGTTTGAATTTGGTTGGTTCAAGATTTACAAAACCTTTTTTATAAATGTGGCTCCCTAATCACCTGCAACAGTCTAGTAAAGACCAGTGAGTAACGGGTCATCAAGGCAGTGCTGCTATTATTCTATGAGAGTAAAATAGCGTACCTGAGGGCCTGGCCCCATGGGTCCCATGACTCGGGGGCCACTCATTCTCTGCATTGGTCCCAAGTTAGGATGGCCTGGGGGGGGGAGGGGGGGGGGGGGGATTTATATGAAAACAAAAGCCAGAGAATACTTTCTCTACTGCAGGTGTAGTGTAGTTTAAGAGAACCCAGTACTGAGTCGCACCTTGTGGTCGTGTAGGGTCCATGTTGGGCAGCATGGGATGAGGACCCGGTCCTCCGCCTGGTGGCTAACGGGAATAAAACATAAAAACCCAATGAAACTGCAGTTTCCAATATGTGCTATGTATGTATGTATGTATGTATGTATGTATGTATGTACACTACCGTTCAAAAGTTTGGGGTCACATTGAAATGTCCTTATTTTTGAAGGAAAAGCACTGTACTTTTCAATGAAGATGA
>JAVQJD010080333.1:0-16138 GCA_036023655.1 Nannoperca australis
TTGCCGTTGTCGCCTAGTGCTGCTCATGGTGGGAACGTTGGGTCTTTGTGTGTGTGGAAGTTGGTCTCGACCGGCTCCATGTGATTGAGTGCCCTGAGATAACTTTGTTATGATATGGCGATATATAAATAAAATTTAATTTAATTTAATTGAATTGAGAGAGAGAGAGAGAGAGAGAGAGAGAGAGAGAGAGCACTCAAATGCACCAAAGGCTTAATGACTCTGGCTTCCCATGATACAACTGCATTCAGCACCAAGCTCAAAGTACATCTGCACGCACACACACAGGTCTCAAATCAACTACAATAAACAAAGTAAACAATAATTGGAGATGTAATGAATGCTAATAAAGACTGATAAGTACAGCCTCTCCTTGTGGGACACTTCAGCCCATATCAACTTCAGCTACATAGTTAAGTTGAATTGTCTCTCATTCTTTAGGGAGTCCTTGACCTGATTATCACATTTTCTGTAAGTGTGAAATAGCATTAAGTAAGCTCTAAGTGTTGGCTGTAACAAATTGCTGGGTGATTCACTGCTGCTGTTTGTGGTGATGTAACCAATTACTGGTAGAGCAGTCCAACTATTTCATATGTAATTTAATAGTTCAAACCGAGGTGAGAATGATGTGCAAATATGGTAATCATTGGCCCAGCATCTTGTTTTGAGGACATCCCATATATTAGGATGTGTACATACTATCTACTCTATATTTATACCTCACATTAACAGATTTGTGTAAGTTTTACGTTTGGAGATATACACTTTGCATTTAACACTGCAAATCTACTCAGACCTTTTGAACCGTGTGTACGTATTGAATGGTCTTTGTGTAGACTTTTACCTTTTGCATTCCAATTTCTTAATTATTCTTCAAAAACAGAACATTAAAAACTCTCGGTACATTTATATTGTGACTATCTTCAGAAGACTTATCAGTACTAACAGAAATCTCAAAATGGGTGCTTTTTGAAAATACAGTGTTTTGACACAGGAGAGAAAATAGTGACTGGGGAGAATAATAAAGATAACATATTTCTGGAAATGTTACTAAGAAAACAACTTTGAAAACATATAAATTAACAATTGAAATACTAAAATCAGTCATGGGAGCTCCTATAAGCCAATGCAGGTGTTTGCTCACAGTAAAAACAAATAAGGTGAAGTTTATTTAAAATCAGTTGATTATACATTTTGGACTTTTTTTCATTTTACCCATCTCTGCAGTTTGACCATCTGACTAACACTTGTGTTGAAGCATGCTGATCCCTGAAGTGCCATTAGCTGCCAGTGCAGTTCACTGACTTCCTGGAAGACAAGTTGCCAAAGACTGCTTTTAATACGCTAAAAATACACCATACAGTATACTCTCAATTTATCACTGAACAGTTTGTTAGTACAAAATAGAAACAAATTAGAGCCGATTAGATGACAGAAAAAAACATTTTGACAATCTATTAATCATTTCATTTCCAAGCAAAAATGCCAAACATTCACTAGTTCCAACTGTCATTCTGATGATTTGCTGCTTTTCTCTGTTTTACAACACTGTAAACTGAAAATCCTTGGGACTTGATGAGACACAACAGGCACCCTGAAGACATCCTCCTGGGATATGAGAAATTGTGGCATAAACCTTGATAAACAACTCTTGGCAATCAAACCGAGGATTTAAATATGCTGTAGAAGTTTTAGCTAAGTCACAAATTCATAATTTCAGTGTTTATAATTATTTTTCACTGGAGGTTGTTAATCCAATTTACCAAGAAAGCAGCAAATGAAGAAGATCATTATATGCTGTAATGAGATGTAACAACAAAATTCAAGCTTTGTATTTTGAGTCCAAATTTGTTCTACAGGTATTAAAATGACAGCACAAAGCCACATGGTCACAAGTATAGAAAGTAAAAGCACATGTTAGTCTTACAACAATAATACAGAAATCCATGGAAATGGAGCTTATCTCACAAGGATTAATTCAATTCTTCTTTATGTTCTATTCTTTAGAGAATATTGTTTCAAGATTAAAGAGAGCTCAAATAACAATTCAGTGCTGAGAACAGACAAAGACAAGTACTGTTTGATCAGGCTTTGCATCAAATAGTTGTGAAAATAACTTAGTGGCAATTGTGTTTGTCAGAACCCTCTTTGGCACCAGATTATGGCTAAAAAAGCACTAAGAAACCCCCAGGACTACTACTACTATTACTACTATAACTATATGCACATTTTCCTACACAAATGAGTGATGAGTAGCAGGGAAAGAGCAATGACCAAAAAAAACAACATAATTCAGCAGTCCATCCAGCAAGTTCCCCTGCAACTCAGAAATCAGACAAGACAAAAAGACATGAGAGCTGCTTGAGAGGACAACAGCTCCTGAATACAGAAAGAGGAACACAAATGTAAAAGACACAAGACATAGTTTCACACAAATACGAATTTTTCTTAATTTTGGTTAGGTGACAGAACTAAGCATTCATTTTGACTTCTGACCACATTCAGTCTGATTTACTAGTTTTGAATAAAAACTGTGCAGTACATAAATAAATAAATGTGATCACACAATTCAAAATCTTCTGAGAACTAACGAAACACTCAAGGTGCATATACCACCAAATTTTATAAGAAGATGAGCAAGCGTTTGAGAAAATCCTTGAGGCAGAAGACTGGACATTTTTTTGCTCATACATATGAATGAATGAATTCCAGCTTGATCGCAGATATTGGAAATCTGGAAATGTTGAAGCGTGAGTTTAGGAAGGTTAACTGTATTTATTCTCTGATGTGTGTTTCAAGGTTGCCATCAAAGCTAGCTGGAACAATTACAAAACTCAATGCTTCAGTGCAACTTGGTGTAGTTCTTTTGAGATGTAAAGCTTCTTCGCCTATTACGCACAAATAGGATAGACGCTCAAGTACTCACATCCACACATAACCGAGTCATACATCAGCTGTGAGGCCCTGAAGTGAGGACAGATAGTCCCTCTGCAGTTCACATACTGAACAAACTGTTATATCCATTATTATGTACAGTAATATAAAAAATATAATTGATTACAAAAACAACAGCTCTCACCAGAGTGGGACCCTGTCTCCAGGAAGCACTCAAGCTCAAGTTTTTATTTGTCACAAAAACTGAAATATCTCAGCAACTATTGGATGGATTGCCATCACATGTTGTACATGCATTCATGGTCCTCAGAGGATCAAGCCAACTGACATTGCTGAGACTTTGTGCTTTTAAGTGAAATGTCTAATGTCTAAGTATTGGATGGATTTCCAGACTTTGGATTGTCGTTGGATTTGGTTCAGACACTCCTGTTCCCTTTTAGGATGAACTGTAATCACTTTGGTGATCTTTTTTCATCTGGTGCTATCACGAGGTCCATATTATTATTTGTCAAATACTTTGGTTTATGACCAAATAAAAAATAATGACATTCCCCATTAAAATAAGCTGTACTTTGTGTTTACTGCTAATTAGCAAATGTTGTAATGTAGCACACTAATACACTAAACTATGATGATAAACATTAAACCTGCTAAACATTAGCATGCCAGTCATTGTGAGCATGTTTGCATTTAGTGCAAAGTAATGCTGTGACTGACATCCTCACAGAGCTGCTAACATGGCTTTAGAATCTTAGTCTTGTTTCACTGTAATCACATAAATCACGAAGAATCTTATCCTCTGATTGTGACAAATGCTGTGACACATCATAAACTGTGTGACCTCTTCTCTTCACACCAGTGTCTGTGTTCCAGATCAACACCAGCTTGTGTTCATCAGCTTTAATGGAACAGTGATTGTAGCCCAATAAACGCCCCTCATCCCCCATAGTAATTAGTTCCTTAAGTAATCTCCATAGATTACCCAAAGTAATTTATGCAAAGTATAATGAAGAACATGTCATCTCAGTCAGGGGTGATGGTGCCTTGCTTTGTCTGAGCCACTGGGAATTAGTTAAAGAGACCTCCCTCAATCACCTCAATAATAAAAACCACTAAACTAATGGAGGGTGAGAAATTGAGAGTGCCGCGGCATTATTTGGACAGGTTCACACCATGTCTATATACAGTGCTGTACAGTAGGAGACAGATTGGAGATGTGTGGCAGGAAACCCAAACCAAAGCTTAAAAACTGGAAGCCCTCCTACCTCTGCCCCTCCCTCCTAAAGTCTGTGTACCTTCTGTAGTGTCTATGAATAGATGCAGGTGCTCACACAAATATACACACACAGCTGCTGAGAATGTTCAGGTGCAGATGAACCAATGTCTGCATTATTCACAGAAGCGAGTGAGGGGAGTTGTCTTAAGGCTAGTAGAGCTTTTCAGGTAGGCAGTAAATTATTCCCCTGACAGACATAACCATCTACAAGATGTTCTCCAGCATTAGTTTACTTCTTTCTCATGATAGCGCTCTCACTACAACAGCGGGGCCTGACAAAACAGTGTCCACTTCAAGAATGCACACACACACACAAACACACACTACTCACATGTACACAGACAAAGACACCTAGCCAATTTCCTGGCACAGATCTCATCATAGGAGAGATTTTTGTTCTCCATTAGAGTCAGAAGGGTGCACAAAAAAAGACAAGGGGATATCCTGTTTATGACGATCTGATATCCTGGTTGCGTCTGGCTGTGCAACAAATACATTTCTTTTTCTTTGTGGGAGGGCAGACAGGATCGAGGAGAGCTGGGGTAATGGGAGATCTCAGCAATCAGCTTCCATTTGTGTCATTCAGTCTTATCAAGCATCCTGAGAGACACAACAACTGATTTTCCCAAATAAAACAAAGCAGTGCGGGCCACGCATATCGTATCGAAGATAGCAATCAAATGGCTGCACTGTGGCCACAGTAATCGTGCTTGGAAAACAAGACATGTCCAGAATGACAATATTGTTGACAATGAGTTATTCCTAAAAATGCCGCTGCTTAATGATCCTACAACACTGGCCATACCGGCAACAAGAGATCACACAAAGCACCAAAGTCAATACATCTGTATTAATGTGCGTTTGTATTTGTGACGCTGCACATGTGGGTGTGAGTATGTGTTTCCCCGTATGCAACAGAAAGGAAATCAGGTCTTCTGCAGAGACGAGGGCACAGGACTTAATGAAAAACAAACATTTTCAGCATGAGCCACAAGAACCCACAACATTTACCCTGATTAAATAAACATGAGGAGCAGATACAGTCTGGCTTTTTTCATGTTAATCATAGAATACGCAGAGCAGGCAGAGTAGCCCTTTAATGGGCGCAGAAAGATGCAAACCAACAATGTTACTATGTTACTGATTTAGAGCACTGGCATTTTGTGTGACTATTAGACTATTTCAGACAGACATTAGCTGGCAGGTCATCTGTTGTGTGGAAGAATTAAAGAAATTCAGTGTAAAGCAAACAAGAGCAAGATAACATGCACGACACTAGCCATGTGGTGACAACCTGAATAATCAAAGCATACTGCGAAACAAGATCAAGTGCAGACTGTCCTGATCAAATGAGAACAAACAACAAGTAGGAAAATAATGTTGCGCTGATGATAATTCCAGCTCAAGCTGCATTGTGGGATGGATTTCCCCCTTTGAAGCTGCCTTGTTGGCTTAAATAATTACACCTAATTGTTGACAGATGTAAAGGCAAATGAACCATGTGCTTAAACAAGAACACAAATTCCTAGCGGTGACTGCACTGGGTCGAAGCTTTTATTGGATTCTGCCATTCACTAATAGTAAAAAAAAAAGACTTTCTATGGAATGGGCCTATTTGTTGAGCTTTCTACAACTGACAATTCACTCACTGTTAAAAAATTATATCTCATGGCTAGGCATAATGAGATTTATTTATAATCCGCAAGAGACACTGCATTCATACAAGAAAAAAGTTACTGGAAATTAGTTAAATGGACATGTAGCAAACACACCAATTTGCTCCAGTTAAAAAAGATTTTTTTAAATTGATCAGTATTGGCTATGTGAAGCTCAATCCAATTATTATTAATTTAATCAAATTATTTCTCAGGAGAGATCTGGGCATACATTTGTGATGGACATTGAAGTTCATTATATCCTAAGAATGTGTAAGTCGTCACATTGTCACATTGAATTTAAAAATGTTTAATATAATATTAAAGTCTGTTTGACTCCGAGAAGTTGTATCTTAAAACTGTGATAACTACTTTTGTTGGCAGAAGGAACATGCTGTGAACACAACATTCACATATCATCACGTTTTAAGTTGATATGGTAAACATGTCAGCAAACAGTACACACACTGACACACAGCCTATTTAAACATCCCGTGGCTACTCACTCTCTTTTAGCTAGGAAATATCTGGCTCTTTAGCTTCTAAATGCTCCATTATGTTCACCAGCTAGTCTCTAACTGTGTCTGTCTGCTGTTGAGCAGCAGCACTGAGTATATGGTGGGTTTTTTAGAGCCTTTTCACTAAAAACAGCTGTGGCCAAAAACAACATGACAGCTGTGAAAGTGAACCAAAACACTAAAGTTGCGTTGTTCAACTGTGTAGTGTACATTGAACAACAGTACAAAGAGGAGAAATTCACTTTAAAAGCTCTGTAAACCATCAAGCCACACCTTTCACATTGTGATTTATTGTTATTAGAAAAATATTGATTACTGACAAATCAAGTTAGAGGGTCGAACTACAATAACTAGTTTCTTGTTGTTTTTAGAACACCGACATGCACCTGTCCCTCCTGTATTTTTAGTATGTGCCTCTTCCTCCACCCCCACCTCCAAATCTCCCTCAGTTTACAAGCCTCTGCTCTAGTTACACCAGCTGTCAGAAATGTCCCATTACAGTTCCATTTCAGTTACTACAACATATTTGTAATGTACAGCATTAACAGTAACCCTAAAATTCCAGAAGAAAGATTTTTCAAATGGTATTACACCATAAACAAGTAAGTATAGTGATGTAGCTCTAATTATGCATAGAAGCTGAGGATAAGAAAAGATGCAGCCAATACTATTAAAGTATCTTGAAACAAGGGAAATATTCCACAACATTAAATGTGCCTAAAGCTATGCTGAGCAACAAGCATGGTGTAATTCTCCTCGGATGCTTCCAAAGCCATTTTTGTTTGATGAGTGAGCTTAGAAAACATGCTCCCACCTTAAATGAACCCTTGCTAAGATACTGCTGACTATCCTATACAAGGGATGTATTCTGGACCAAGTATATTGCAGTGATATGTTTAGGTGCATTACATATTATCATCTACAGTTTAATACAGTTTTCTTGTCCCTGAGCTGATGGTGGACAACCTGAGAGCCTCAGTGATTTACATTTCTCACCAATGTACTCAACAACACATAGATCAGCTGTCAATATTATAAAGGAAAATCTCAGCGAAACAAGTGCCATGTCTGATGCATCACCAACAAAAACATATGTAAGAGTATAATAAATCCCATATGACACATATTCTTCCTACAAAGTGCTGCATCCAATTGCAGTCAAACATGTTCGAGTGACAAGCATCTTGTGCCAAGCTTGCAGCCAGATTTAGGAAGCAGCCAGCAGCACTGGCACCCTCACATGCATGCCAAACCAACACAAATAGTGCTCACAATGCTGCTTGTTTTCAACTAACTACAAATTGACAAGCTTGCCACATGACGCCAGCTTGGGAGAAGTGAAGCCGTGGAGACTGATTCAGTTGAAAACTTAGTACACAGTAAAAGCTTTTGAAGGGGAAGCCAAGGGCCTTAAGAGCTGGAAGAAAGATGAAGAAGAGCTGCTAGCGGGAAACAAGTGTCATTCATTAGTAAGTGAGCAGACAGTATGATGAAGGCTGTTGTGGTGCTAGGCTGAGAGCACTATTACTTCCTGGATTGAGTCAAACTGTCTGCTTAGAGGCGTCATCATGCTTGCCAGTAAATATACAATGTATATTATGAGCAGTGCTTTCAATAAATAAATATTTTTAAATATTAAATGTAAATAAAACTTTGAAAAATACTTTATAACAAGGCAAGTACATCATTTTGTTAGATTTTCCTACTAAAACATTTCTGAACATTGTCCTCTTGCTGTCCAGCCACAGAGGAGATGATAAAAATGTTAATGCACTCATCTCATTTAATTTAAATTATTACTGTGTGCTCACAGAAATAAATAAGCAGCAAAGAAAAATTTTTTTGCCCTGGGGTTTGCCTCTCAAGCTACACACAGTCTATCTATCTACTTGCTGGAGCTTCTTGAGTCCCTATATGCAGAATGAGAACGACTGCAGGCTACACTCAGGGCTGAAATAAGCACCTCCACCATCTATGCATAATTGTGTGTTAAAAAGACAGCAAAACTATACTGAATACAAAACATGAAAACAAAAAGTCTCCGAAATGACCACTTTAACTCTGCAGAGATGTTGAATGAATAACAGAATTCCTATAATTGTAAACACAAAGCATCAATTGCCTCAGTGGGCAAAGAACTGCAATTCTGACGTCTGTCCTCTCAGAAGTTTAACAAGCCCATTTGTTGTCCACTGTTGTCTTAAAAAAAGCTTTGTTTTCTGTGATTTTTGTGTGCGGTGGAGCCAGAACAACAACCGCAGAAGGAAAAGCAGCCCTCTCCTGGGATTTGGGGAGAAGAGAAACAGAAATGCTTGATTTCGCTCAAGCTGTGGCTTTGTAGCAACAGCTTTCACTCTGTCTTATTTTTCTCTTTTTCCCTCCACCTCTATGATTCACAGCAGAAAATTGACTCAGGGAGGGAGTGAATAGTGGGTGATGCTGAAGCCTTCCTGTCCTGAATGTGCCTCTCTTCTGCTCGCTGCCAAAACCAGACTGCTGGCAGACATCCTGAAGCAGCGGTTTTCAGAGGGAGAAACTTAAAGCACTAGGTTTAATTTGCTCCTTTTTGCACCCCATATGCCCCAACATACACCAGTGTTCAGTTAATGGCATCTGAACAAAAAAGGCCCCCTCCATGGGCTCTCCAGTTAAAGAATGGTTGTTAGATTAGCCCAGCAGGCTTACACAATGGGCTCTGGCCTTGACTACTGTAACAGTCACGTCTTCATGCTTAGACCACCAAGCAGGAGGCGATTTAAATCTCTTCATATTATCACACCTTTGGTTACATTGAAACATTTGCTGGCACCTTGAGAGAGCCAACATGCAGGAAAGGACTATACTTAAACCCCCATGGCTTTGCATTCCCTGCTATCATTCCTGCGCTCCTCAGACCAATGAAGTGATGTTTCTTTTGGGATGACATGGCTTCAGACAGAACCATGCAGGTTGCTTAGCAACTGGGTACAGAAAGAAGATCATTAAATTGCACTGATGCTCAGTCATTCCTTCATTATGTATCTGCGAACTTGTTGCTCCAACCCGCAGTGAGTAAGAATCTTCACTCGGATAAACACGGATGTCTCAAAAGGACAGCTCAGCATGAAGACAGTAGTAACGGCACCTCAGCATAATCCCACTTGCAAACTCATGTCCAAGATAAAAACAAGCTAAATACTACTAAATATTCAAAATGGTCGTTTTTCATTTCCTTACTGTAGAGCATTTCACTTGCCTTTGTCTTTTTTTCATAGATTATGCAGACGTTTGCTTTTACTGATATAATAGTTTTACATATTTGATTATAAAACCATAGCATCTTGTTGAAGGCAAGTATTTTTCAGCCTTAGATTAATATTTCAGAAATAAACTTGATAAGTGATACCTTTAGTTAGTCAGTATCCAAAATGCTAATTAGATACTGTATATACTTGACGCCGTATTAACTAAGGGTGTAACGGTACACAGCGGTCACAGGAGTGGGTTCAGTACAGCCCGAACCCAAATTATTCCCAAACTGATTTCAAGGATGATCTTCCAGCTCTGGAAGCTCTGCGGCTAAAAGTTTCCAAGTGGAACTTGCGCTTGCAAACTTTGGTTCTGCAATATGTGCATCACGTGCGGCTGCGTGTACTAGACCGCGACACCCGGACCAGGACAGTTTGGCACAAATACAGTAACTGTTGCGGCCCAAATATTTACTGACTTGGTTATTTGAGGTTACACTTTACCATGCTACATCTTCATAAAGTTCTTTCCATAAGGAAACTAAATTGCACAAACACTGCTTACATCATTCTCAGTTAACATTAAGTTAAATTGATGGAGCACATTTTGTTTGTGAATGCAGAGCTCTATTTCCTGCCTCTATAAAGACTGTGAGCAAAGGTTGCTGCTCCACAGAGAGGACACCTGCACTATTTATAGCCCACGGACATTAAAGCTAACAGTGTAACAAGAGACCACAGACTTGCCCCTCCACTGGTAATTAGAAACCCAGTGAAAGCTCACCATCTCCACAATGGAGGAGAAAAACACTGCCAGAAAAGACACACAAGGGATGTGCCAGAATACACTTCCAGACCTCCTCAGCTAGTTTCACATTGCAGATCTCTTATTGTCTCATACTGTTGTTCCAGGATTAATGAAGTGAAATCCAGGCACTTTTTCAGGATTAAGAGCTGTTGCTACACTGCAGCTAAGCTTGTGTAACGATTAAGCTTTCCACGCAACAATTCAGTTAAGTTCTCAACTGTCTAATGCAGCCTATTGTTGCACTTACTGTAAGTCATGTGTGAAGAATACTTGCTGATGCATTTCTAACAATAAGCTCTAGTATTTGCTACATCTTATTGTGCAAAAAAGAGAAACAAATCAAGACCATGTTGATGAAGTGGACACAGCACTGTACAGTTTGGGCATTAACTGAATGACAAGAGCAGCATTAAAAATGAAGAGTCAGCAGAAATGATGTTGTAGCCTATGAGGGTGACCCGAGTGTTTTGCCTCCTGATATATACCATCACAAGTATTCATTGAAGAGTGACCCAACACTAAATCAATCATTAAGTTGGTAAATTGCGTATTACTTTTTTACACTATTGTAATGCGCGATTGATTGATTGATTGATTCTGGTTTATACTAGTGTTCATTGCATTATGACAGATATTTCACAGTGTTTGGGGGGGGTCTAGAGAACAGAATTATTGGATTTTCTCTGGAACAAGAAAAGTTACTTCTGACATTTCCTGCTACACAACACAATGTAACGTTCTGCTGCATTTGCTAGCAGTTCAAATGGCTCTGAACCACCGTCTTGGCTGTCAGTGAAGGTGAAGAGCTGGAACTGAAGTCACTGTCACTGCTCTCAATTTCAGCCGGAAAAAAAGATGCAAGGCAAGCCATTACTGGCAGATATAGATGTTCAAACGAGAATTACTTACGATGTCACATGAAATATCTAGATAACACTGCTGAAAACGTGGTGGTGGTGGTGGGTGTTCAGTCTGGGTTTGGATGCATTTTTTGAACTTGTGAAGGGGGTATTGTAATAAGATGTTGTAAGTGTATAAAGACGTTTGATTTGAATTAGACACCTATGAAAACATTTTTATGTCACAATTTATGTGTCTCTCCAATCACAATCACAATTCCCCAGGTCCCATGATTGCCATTTTCCATCCCTCCACCAGATGCCCTTGGACTTTACCTGACTTCCCCACCCATCTTCACGCCTGTTTCTATTGACAGTTTATGTACCGTCATTTGAGTCTCATCTTAAAACAATAGTAAGGTGCTCATATGGACACTGAAACTGTCATCATTCCTCCTGTTTATACGGGCCATTAAAATAGCCCTTCCTAATGTGAAAGTAAATTATTTAAGCTTGAATGTGGAAAAAAATAAAGAGAGTATGATGGAAAAGAGCTTTACTTTTGTTGTGGGTGCAGTGTGAATGCATGATTTGAGAGTGTGTTTTGACAAACCTCAACTGGTACATGATCCCTCAGTCTACCCATTTGTCTGCACATCGCACACAAACAAAAATCACTGTATATTCAGTCATAGCATGCAGTACACTATCACACACACATGCATCCATGAACAGTTTATATGACAGGGTATTTTACTTATATACTATTTGTTTTTACACCTTAAATACCACTAGCGTGTATCTGTCACCATTAAGTCTCTAGCTATAAGCTGTATTTTTGTTTTTTCTTTGCGGACAACAGCTCCTGACTGTACATGACTCGCATGTCTAACTTCATAACTAAAAGTACACATCAAGTGCACATGCACACTCATTTGTGCAGAAGATGACCAGAAGTACAGTTTTTTTAATTGATTCCCTCAATTAACCTTATGCAGTTACTTTAATTAAGTTCTATTCTGGATGGTATTCAGGTATTTTACATTTTCATCCTGCTGCACTCATTATGCCACACAAATATAATTCTGCAAGAAATCACTACATAACACTAGATAAAAAATCCCACATAACTTTCTGATTGGCTCATAGCACACAGAAAAACTAACAGTTAAGAAAAGAAGACATTTTTTTACAGAAAATAAAAGACATTGAAATTGTCACAGATAGGTTTCTTGCACAAAAGGTGTAATGAAAAAATCTATTTTATAACAGCACTACAGAATGGAAAGCTTCTGAAAAAAAGCACCTGTCTGACTGGGAGCCAGATGTAACAGGAGCAGCTGAGGCTCTGACAGCACTGAGGGATACACAAACAGGCAATTAAAACATTTATTGCAAGCATCTGGTGATCCAAGACTGATAATAATATGCCTCATCTTTTGTGTTGAAGAGCTTGCCAGAGTCATTAGGAGCGTACATGAGTCAGCTTGTACACAGCTCAACTCAAGTGCCTTCATTTCCACATTAACCGACAAGGTCCTTGATTTATCAGTGCAGACAAGTGTTTGTCCAACAGTGTCATAGATGAAACAGAGTTTAATGGCCACTGATAGTATTTTCTACACATCCTACTCTTGAGAGCAACATAGGCATCTGAGAAGTGAAACCCAGCAGAGGAAATCTCACGCAGGCAATCATTACTGCCTCATCTCTGACACCTCCAAGCTGAGAGTTACAATACAATGACATGCTCAATGTGAAACCGCTGTTGTGTTTTACTTTAACTGAAAGGTTAGTAATGTATCCTCTATTTCAATAGAAACATTTCAAGTGGAAAGAGGATTGCAAGCTTTTGATTCACACTCAAACACATTACCAACCATTAGTCTGACCTTATTGATCTCCTCTCATTAACAGTGAAGCTCTGAGCTGCATCAAACCCTGAATCTTCTGAAGGCAACACAGACCTCAGTCTACCAGGGGAATCAAGATATATTAAGACACTAATTAGCTAATTAAGTAATAACCAATATTTTCATACATATATTCTATCTGTTTTGCTACTCCATTTCTTATAGGGGAACTTAAAGGGTCTTGGACAATACAACTGCAGATGTGAAAACAAGCCTGATAAATGTCTGTCAGTTGGGTGAAAAAATCTGGGGGTGTGGAGTTTGAAAGAAATTAGCTCACCAGACCTCTGTAGCCTGCTACTCATTGCTGACTAAGGTTGGTGGCTCTGGGCTACATTAGCCGCTACTCACATAACACACTCAAACTACAAGCAAACTGTCAGCGATAGAGTTGCATTGTGGGTAATGCAGAGGCTAAGAATGCGTGGAATAAGAAATATATCTGGTTCTGTTGCATAAATCTTGATATGCTTTAAGTTTTCACATGGCAGATCTCTTATTGCCTTCTCCTTTCTACTGTTGATTGGCAGAATAGCATAAAACCACTGCATATCATGCCATCCTCATGCTCACTCATGTGCATGTGTTTCCCTTACACGTGAAAAGAAAATATATCAGAAAACAACTCATACAAATATTGCTCCATAGTGACACAGTGGTCAAAAAAATCTACAGCATGCCTTTAACATCTGGTTTGTGAAACAAATCTTCATAGGAAGTCAAGAATATCACAGTAGCACAATAGTACAGAAGCGAATATAAAGTCAAATGTTTTCAACAAAAGAATGAAAGCAAAAGATGTAGCAGTACAAAGAACACTTTGAGAAGTGGTCAAGTTAAGTGCAGCTCGGAAACAACATCTGCTTAGCATCAATGACAGAGAGACAAATCTGAAAGATTTTGAGAGTGAAGACTTCAATGGTCTTATTCAATTTATGAATAGTCATAAAATACTTACTGTAATGAATGACAGTAAAAGTTACATTTAAAATTCGACATCTATAGACAGATACAATCAGCTATAGTCAGAACAAAAATAAGTTTTAAATGGAAGTTTAAGATGTAATGATGAAATGTAAGAATCCATACAGAACACATTTACAATACTTAACCGTGATTGTGATTTCACTGAAATTACGTCTTTTTTACTGAATGTTCAGAAAACCTGTCTATTTTATGTGCTAAACTCTGAATCTGGATTAGTTCAGTAACTAAAGTTGCTCCTGCTCTTGGTCTGCTGTGAACAATGCTGAAACCTGCTCAAACAAACCATGCTTCAAGGACTACAACTGATAGACCATTCGAGGTAGAGGGGAAATCAAAAAATTGTAGTAGCATAGACCTTCTAGACTTTTCATCACTTCTTCTCACTGGTTTAATTCACCTTGTATAAAAGCTGTTCCAGCAAGTGTCGGAATTTCTCTGTAAAACCAAAGCTACTAGGAAAGGCAGACGGTGCATGTTAGTGTTTTGTGTGTACTTAATTGACGTTTGCCATCACAGCCAACAGGACAAAATATGAAAACTGTGTAATTTAGCTTTCTGTTGTGCCCACTTTCAGTTAGTGACTTCTCACAATGCCTTTCAGCAACCAGTAGAGTACATGCCTTAAAAATTATTTTAGCTGCACTGTGGGTGGAGAAAGCAATAACAGAAGCACAGATATTCTACATCATTAAGTGTCACTTTAAGATGACTGATCTGATAAGCTCTTCCTCTGACCAAATTTTCACCATTGTACTTGAGTTTATTTCCTGTTGAAATACATTTAGCTGGAAAATATATCAATGTGATGTTACAGCATCTACATTTGGCCAGTTATCCATCACAGCAGAAGAAAAATGACACCCAAAAGAATCAAAAAGTAAGCAAAAGTAAGTAAGCCACATTACCATGTATGAATCTCTGCACAGGCCTCAAAGCCAGCCAGAATCTTTTAATATACTTTATATGGAGGCATATATTTATATTTATATTTCTGGCTCTGTAATGTGCATGTACAGAATATGTCCATGCACATTACTGAGAGCTATTTTAGTTTAAACATTGATAATGAGTTAGGTTGTTTTTTTTTCCTGTATGTGATATTTTCTGTATATGGAAACCAAAGTGTTTAGTTTCCTTGTGGATTGAACTTCACGTCGCCTTGTCTTCTCTGTAAGTAAGCTAGTTGTGGTTGTTTTACAGTGTGTCGTAGGTAGAGTAACTCGTGCTGCTACTTGCTAATCACACCAGGGTCTTAATTTAGGATAGGGTTAGTAAGATACTGGTCTGTTGTGGCAGTTGTTTTTGTAGCTATTGGCTCAGCGTTGTCTGAATACTGAAGTACTGTGAGAGTGTGTTGAATCAGCTGTTAATACCACGCAGCGCTTTGGTTTGCTAATTTGATCGGGCTGCAATCAGCTGAAGACACTGCGCTAACTAGCTAGTTACCCTACTTAAGGCAGCTCCAGGAGCTGTAGCGGAAGCGGAAGCCCCGTCATGCGAAGACTCCTGCGTGTAAAGACAAAGGAGTTTACCTGCAGGAGTCCAAAGAGGAAGGCTTGCCACATCTGATAATCATGATCACACTACTACTTTCCTGCCCGCATTAAGTAGAACTTAACGTTTGTACTTTAAAAATGTGATCCATAGTATTCCTGTCCACTATTCCACCTTTAGATGCAGATACCTCACCAAGCGTAACCGCACCATTTCAAATCTCAGTCACTTCCCCAGATCTTCTCCCTCAGCCTTTTCTCTCTCTGTAGGACTGTGGAACTGCTAGTCGGCCGTGAACAAGGCAGATTTCATCCTGGCCTTCGCATCCCAGGCCATCCCATGCCCTGGCGCTGACGGAGACGTGGATACGTCCTGAGAACACAGCAACACTAGCTTCCCTCTCCACTCACCCCGCTCATCAGGGCGAGGTGGTGGGACAGGTCTGCTTCTCTCACCACATCCACACCACTAAATATCAACGTTAACTCATTTGAATACCATTTCACCATGGTAACTGAACCTATCA
>JAVQJD010080344.1:0-10074 GCA_036023655.1 Nannoperca australis
TGTCAATGTCTTGACTCTATTTTCTATTCATTTCACAACGTATGGTGGTGATTAAGTGTGACTTTTCATGGAAAACACAAAATTGTTTGGGTGACCCCAAACTTTTGAACGGTAGTGTACATCCCTGTCTTCACCAGTGCTCATCAGCTCTGGGTGGTGACCAAAAGAATGAGGTTGCAGATAAAAAGGGCCAAAATGAGTCTGTTTTGCAACGTCTGAGGTCTCACCTTTAGGGGTAGGGTGAGAAGCCTTGACATGTGGAGGGAGCTCAGAGTAGAACCTGCTGTTTAGAGTTGAGTTGATTCAGGCATCTGGAGGTTTGCTGGGCATGTCCAACTGGGACAAGACCCTAGTTTTATCTCCTTTGGCCAACTGAAGAATTATCTCTTCTTCCTATCTGTCCTCACTCTTTTAACTATGTTTTCATTTCATTCTTCAACCTTCTCCTGTCCCCCTCTTTTGGGTAGGTGCTGAAGACTCGTCTTACATTAAGGAAGACAGGACAATACTCAGGTATGGCTGATTGTGCCAGACAGATGCTGAACACAGAGGGAGTCCGGGCTTTCTACAGGGGCTATGTGCCAAATACTCTAGGCATCATCCCCTACGCTGGCATTGACTTGGCTGTGTATGAGGTGTGTGTACATGTTTCTACACTTCAGCCACACAAAATATCAATGTGCCTAGTTAGGAACTCATTGTTCTATATTTTTCTTATTGTCAACCAATCCCATGAAAAGACCCAGACCAACAATGTGTTAGTCTGACTCTCAATACGTCCCTACCCTGTCTGTGGCCCACTGGCCCATATGTAGTTTCATTTAGAATAATGCTCAGTAAGCTGGTGACTGTAGTTCTTATCAAAAGTTACTCAAACAGGAGGAAACCTGTCACCTGCCACCTTGATTGATTAATGAGGGTGGAAGCGGCTGAGCTGATGAAATAAGTTTGTTGCATTTCCGCTCTTTGTCGGTTTTCCTGCAGTTTACACATAACTTTGGACCATTTCTTTCTCTCTCACGCATGAGTTTGACGTCATTGTTTTGCAATGCTCAGCTGTGTGTTACAACACAGGATTGCACATGTTACACACACAGAGAGAACATACATTTTGAATATAATGAAATAAAATTAGAATAAAATAAATAAAACAATATAAATGTTATTAACATTAACAACACAGCAACAAGATAGTGTTGATAATATGAAGACAGTCAGATGTCAGATAGCTATCTGAAGTGTAAATGGAGCCCTATGGCACATATCAGGCTGTGAATACATACACAATACTTGTTAGTAGGATACCTTCATTGTTGGTTTGTGTCTTATGTGTTAATTATAGAATTAATTATAGAATATCACCAGTTTTATCCTTTAAATGTATTTTTCTTAAGAGGGAGAGGGGAATCCTGAGATCTCTCTAACCCAGTGAAACACATACCAGTCCCTCGTGCACTGTTTGACTGATAAATAATCTCTGGGATGTCCAGTGCAGTAATATTCCAGCAATGACAGCTTCCCATTGCTGAAACGTGAGGAACTGACAGATTACCAGTTCAAATCTTTCCAAAGGTTCCAGACAGCATTTTAATGCATTTTATTTTTTAATTAATTATTCATTGATTATCTGTCTACTTATTATAACTTTACTCTCCTCCATTCTTCTCCTTTATTTTCTAAACTCTAACTGCTCATGCTTTAGACTCTGAAGAACGCCTGGCTCCAGCGGTACTGTGTGGATTCAGCAGATCCAGGAGTTTTGGTCCTGCTGGGCTGTGGTACCATCTCCAGCACCTGCGGCCAGCTGGCATCCTACCCCCTCGCTCTCATTCGGACACGTATGCAGGCACAAGGTGAGATATGCTTTAGGTCTGACATGTTCTAAACATACTGAGCATGAACAACGATCTGCTTCTTATAAGAGTCTCTGTAACCTACAACGTTCCTCTTCTTTCAGCCATCAGTGAGGGGATACCCAAGCTGACCATGTTGGGCCAGTTCAAATACATCATATCTCATGAAGGTGTACCGGGCCTGTATCGCGGCATCACCCCCAACTTTCTAAAAGTGGTTCCAGCTGTCAGCATATCCTACGTGGTGTACGAGCATATGAAGAAGGTTCTGGGGGTGGGTTACTAGCCTGACACAAAAGGGATTAATGAGTCTAGGAAAAGAACAGAGGAGAAAAAAAACATTTAACAGATGGGGATGGTACACCTGTACTGTCGCTGCACTTCTTGTTGACTCAGTCAGGTTCAAGTTTGTGTCGTTTGCAGGTTGATAATATTAATTTGGGGAAGAGAATGAGGTTAATTTTAGTCCACTCTGACACCATTATGCCACATACATTTTTGGATTTAAACCAACATCTTGACATGGTCCAAAGAACACAGTCGAACAATAAATACATGTTAATGCAGGTATACAAGTTGTTTGAATATTTTAGGGTTACATAACATTCTGAAACACTACCTATTATGTCAGTGTTGGCTGGTCACAGGACTTCTAAAATACCAAACAGAATAACATGGTTGATATTAAAAAGTAGTCTACCAAGAGTAGTAGACAGTAAAATGTGTTTACATTTACCTGATTGGCCACCGCAGTGAGTCGCTGGAGGATGTTACATTTTGTTGAGGCAAAAGTTGAGCCAGTTGGTTGGACGTCCCTGCTTGTTTTTGCTGGATCCCTCCTCATGAGGAACTCCACTGTACCAATGCAGTGGTGTCACTGAAAGGAATGAGGGGGCTGTGTTTTTTCAGGCAACACTGATCTGAACACAGCCTTAAAGTGCCCAAAAACTTGATTTAATATATTTCATGATAACATTAAATATTCATGATTGTATAAAAGGAAAGAACATCCTTAGTTATTATTATGTCAAAGTTTAACAGTCAAAACTCAGCGACAGAAGCAAACAACTCACCAGCTGTCATCACCTTTTAATTTAAAATGTTGCTAAATCCTGATTGGTGCTGTAGTGGTCATATACATGACATTGCCTATTTCCAAATGAGCCCCGCGCACTTCCAATCAGTGTTGGAATGGCACAGGTCAAAACATAATTTCAAGTGAAGAAATGGCTGAACTTTGACAGAAAATGTTGTGTTTGTGTAGGAGACATTCAGAGTAGGAAGCTGGGAGAGAAAACTTTTATAGTTTTCAGGGTCTTTAAGGATTAGAGTAGCAGCTGACTGGCTGGACTTTGCCAGGTTTTTTTTGACCAACCTTTAATGTGCTGAAGGCATTTTACAGTGTTTGTTTGTGATGGTGCTGCTCATGTCTAACCCCTTTAGCATCCCAGTGCAAACTGGTAAAACAAGGAATGTGAAACAGTACCAGTAGTCTGTAAGAAGTTAAGTATTTGCACAGTGATTCAGTGGTGTTTTGTCTCTGGGCTCTAATAATTTGACTTTGAAATGATGCATAGGTTTGTGGTTGAAGAGACACTCCTTGAATTTATGAAATATTGCTGTCCAAATATTTAAAAGGCTCAGGATTACTCTTGAGGTGTAATTCTGTGGACTCGCTCGCACATTACAGCATATCTAGTGTTACTGCCTGCAGATCAGTGGAATAGTGCAAGACCATTGGCAGGCATGTGCATCGTGTCACCCATGTGCGTGCGCATGTATGTGTGTCCTGGTGCGCATGCATGTAATAAACAAATCAGTGACTTGCTCATAGAAAAACTGCTCTGTAGCGCTCCTAGAGGCCAAAACCTCTACAGGGAACCTTTAAGCATCAAAGTTCATTCTTGACCATGGAATTAGTATTTTGAAAAAAAAAAGATCCAACTCAAGCTCCACTTAATAGCTTTTTCTGGAGCTTTAAACAATATCACATGAAGTGTACAACTGAGAAAAACGCAGCTGAATGCTCCTAAATTATTAGGAGAAAAAAAAAAAAAATGAATGCATAACCCTCATGCATTTATTCTTTTTGCTGGCAGGAGAGTTTTCAGCCAGCCAGCAGCTCTTTACTCTTTACTTAATAGAGGCTGGCTGGAACATTTGTCACTTTCATATGTAGGGCACTTTGGTATGTATGTAAAATAATTATCTTGGGATATTGGGGGGAGGCTGTTGTAGTATTTTTCTAAGTCAAGGAGAGCGTCCATTCAAGATCCTTTTTATTAGTGATTTTAACAGACAGAGATGGGGAATGACATGCAGCAAACATTCCTGGAGCTGAATCATGGACAATTGCGATTCACGGTTGGCACCTTCACCTCTAAACCACCAGAATTAGAACAAAAGAAGGTGAATCACCTCTAATTCACCTTCTTTTAATGTAATTAAATCAACGAGTCCTCCAACCTAAAAAACAGAATATATATAATATTGTTCGGAATGAGCTGCTTGCACAGACGACCAATACATCGCATTTTGGGGGAATATAGTCTCAATTAAATAGGAGATTCAGCCCCTGCCTACCCCAGTAATGTTTTTAGAGTCCTTTAGTTCACCTTGAGTTGGGATTGTTTTGTCAGTCTGTCCAGAGTCTATCAAGCATTCGTCTATTATGGTTGGCATGGTAGTCAACTATGAACCGAGTAGGTGGAATATTGTCAACACCCACATCAGGATTGACTGTGATGCAGTGTGGACCAGCAAAAACAGGAGATTAAAGCCAGAGCGAACACGTGCTGCTGCTGCGTTATATTCTGTTCCCACCTGTTTTCTGTCATGAAACAAGAGGCCAGTGTCTTCCATCTGCATGATCGCACAAGATGAATCAGTCAAAACCCACACATTAGCTGCAGGTGTCAGAATATGGAATATGGGATCAACTGCAAGTTTAAAAGAAAGGAGTGGAACAAATGACTGCATGTGTATCTGTGCATGATGTTTATCATATTTAGGTATAACTTGAATATGAACTGCACAAAACCTTTCTATAGTATTTTGTTGGTGCAGTTCTGAAGCAGCTGCATGTTAAGGGAGCGGTTATCCACTCCCATAGACTTTGAATGTCATTATTTACATAGTAGGCAAAGGCCTATATCATCTATATTATATTGCTTATCAATGCCTAGTTCCCTGAGGTATTTCTCTTCCCTTGCAAGCGTACTTGAAAGGATTGTTTGTTGCCACTGGGGCCTTGCCAGCATGACAAACTATATTTGTAAAGCTTGAGTGCATGTTTCCAAGCCTTTTGTGAACAGCTAGCTTCAGTGTGTGAGGACTTGCCTTTTCAACCCAAAAGAATGAGCTGATGTAGTACCACTTTGATAACAAACGCCACAAAAAGAGCTTTCTAGTTTTGATAAATCATCTATGCCAGTTGAACGTGTGTGTATGTGCACTTTACATGTCTCAGTGATGGAAATAATAATGATTAAATGTGTGACATTATACCAAGAAGAGGGCTCTAATTGATGTGTCCACATCGTACAGCTGTTTCCATCTGG
This sequence comes from Nannoperca australis, assembly GCA_036023655.1. Lineage (NCBI taxonomy): Eukaryota > Metazoa > Chordata > Actinopteri > Centrarchiformes > Percichthyidae > Nannoperca > Nannoperca australis. Next base: position 5,414 of record JAVQJD010080344.1, read on the forward strand.
AGAACTGCAACATACTCATTTAACATGTATTTGCACTTTGTCACCCAAAGCAGTAAGTCCTGTTCAAGTCCAATCACACTTGGACAGGACAGAAAGATATCATAGTGTTGCATTATTAGAATACCTCATCCAAAATGGTGAACAAGGTGAACTTTGAAACCAAACTATACATTCACATACTGTAAACGATTGATGACTGAGTTGATCTGTATCTTTCAAGGCTCTTAAAAATAGATGAAAATAAAAATATGTTTAAGTCAATGTTTTTCCACTTTCACTACTTTTAATAAAAGTCACATTTGGGGATGCACTTCATTACATCATCATCTGAAGTCATGTGAGCAGCCACCGGAGATGCTGAATGAACCACTGTGCACACATACAATACCATCCTCATGTCATGTTGCGAAGGTGTCAGCACCTTATTCACATATAGTTCAATGTCTAGTAGTTTTCTAGGGATTTAGGTAGGACATGGGTTCATTTAGCGTTTGCAGTAGACATTCATGATCCCCAGACGATGAATCCTAATGATTGTGGTGACTCCCTGGCATTTTCTACGGGGCTACCATCAGATTGCCACATTTATATTATTGCCCTCCTCTCTCCCCCTGCCACTATCAGAGAGTCAGATTGTCAACTTCACTGATATTCTGACATCACTTCATAATGTAACAGGGAGATGGCCATGTCATTTGCACATTAATTTGGCCCTTTCACTCTATGGCCACCTTTTACATTTTCAGCCTCACTACTGGTACCTAGTTACTAGTTAATTTACACAAATTTCTCAATTTAAAATAGTGAAAGAAGTACTCAGATCGGTACATATGTGAAAGTTGTACTACTACAACCTAAAAAAACTCTAACAAGCGAAAGTGCTGCATTCTAAATCTTACATATGTAAGTAAAATAAAAGTACTCATTCTGCAGAAAGAAGTGCCCAGTGAGTGATATATTATGTATTACCTTTTTAGATCAACTGACCTATCAATGCATTAGCAGCATTAGTTTTTATATACCGTCATACATAACAATGTTAAGAAATACTCTGCAAAGTAGTAAATGTCCTGCATTCAAAATCTTTCTAAGTATTAACAGCAAAATGTTCTTAAAGGATTAAAGGGGTTCCTAAATATAGGGTTGGACCCCCTTCAGAGGGTCACGTGATAAATCTGAGGGGTCATGAGATGATTAATGGGAGAGGGAAAGAAAAAAACAAAACAAATCTGTTCTGTCCCTAATCTTTGCTTTATGGTGAAATATTATATAATTTGACCTCTTTGAGCCCCAAACAGCTTTGAAATTAAACCATGTGAGAAGTCAGGAGAGGAAGTGTCTCTTTTGTGACACCTGAAACATGACAAGGAGTTACAACTAAAAGGTTGAAACAATGGTTGGAAATCTCTGGTTTAATCTATAACAATGCAGTGTATTATATATGCTTATATGTTTTATTAATGCAAAATCTTAATCTGAAAAGTATGTAGTAACTATACTTGTCAGAAAGATGTAATGCCATAAGAAGTACAATATATGAAGTAGCATAAAATGGAAGTATTTCAACATTATACTTAAGTGTCTTACATGAGTAAATGTAGTTAGTCCCTTTTCATCACTGCTGTGTTCCTTTTTTAAGAAACTATGAGACCAATGACACACTCTTACAGTCAACCATATGAATCCAGATATCAAAGAGCAATGTCAGCTGTCAGAGCTTACATGCATAAACTGTAACCTGATATAGGAACTGCCAGAGCAATCCACTTGTTGGAATGGACACATTACCACCTATAGGAGCAGCACGCTGGGGTTTTCTGCCCAGTGCTAACCACGAAAAGGTATTCAGCAGTTATGCAGCCACTTCATCTTCTCCCCCTCTCTCTCTTTCTTTTTCTATTTCTCTCTTTGTCATGTCACGCTATCCAGCTGACAGACATAATGGCAAAGAAAAACTTTTGGCTCGTCAGAAACTGAACCGTATCCAACAGTGCTGTTTGGCTTCAGTCACATGATTGTACTATTAGCACTATTATTTGTACAGTTTTAGGTGTTATGGGCCTCAGTCATACTCGTCTAAATTATGCCCTTCATACTAACCTTAAAATCTAAAAAGAACATTTCTGTTTTAAAGCTGCCCTAAGAGAAGACTACACACGCTATAAGAACATTTGATCATGTCACAACATATTATCTGTCACAGCAACTGTATCCAGTGGACTGACTTGTTTATTCAGAGTCACATGCTGGGCTGGGACACTTGCCATGTTTAATAATGAATCTATTTACGAGTTTGTGTTTGGGTTAAGACCAGCTTTCAGACAGGCAGAATAATGCTTGTGTAGTGTTTTTTCTTTGGAATTTAGATGTGGTTGCTCTTGTGAACTCTGAAGACTCCTTGCAGACTAATTTGAAAAGAACAAGTCATCCATAACTAAACCAGCATCATTTCAAAGAGATGACTGCAGAGAAATAAAATCTGAAGTTTGGAGGGTTTAGATTTAACTAGTGGTACAGTCAAGCACTTTTGTTCCTACAAAGATATTTCTGGTGTCTTAAATACAGATTAGAAAAGCAGTAATTGACTGCATGCATTTCCTCAGACAGCTAATTTGAGGTGAGACTAATCCAGCATACCCTGGACAGGTCTCCCGTCCATCAAAGGATACAGGTGGAGGACGTATTTACATCCTTTACTCAAGTAAAAGTAGCAATACTGCAATATCCTCCTGGGACCCAGCGAATAAAGTGTCTTCCAATTTGTTTGTTTTTTTGTGATTTCCTACCTTTATGGGGTTAGAAATCATCTTACAATTTAGATTTTTTTAAATGTGTTTTTATTTTTTAATTTACAGAATGTCCACTGTCGTGGACTTCAAGACCATTTTAGTGTGAAAAGATAATTAAAAGATAAAATATGTGATGTACTATGGCTGTAGAGTGATAGTAAACCAAGAAAACATTTACCTTCATAAAAATAAAAAATAAAAGACAAACAGAAATCAACAACTGCTGTCTTCCACTTAACTGCTTCCCAAACAAAAGTAGTAACAGGAATAATAATTAAACCTCACACAAATCTAATTGGATTGAATGCAGTCAGGTAGTAGTAGTATTAGTTTGGTCTCCTACTGTCATACTCAGAGGAACAAACTTAGCAACCCTGAGGCAATTCACATTTTTCCTGGCACCACTTAAAATACAAAACAACAATAAAACATACGTGCTACTCTTGAACCACAGAGGGTGACATCTCTCTTGCTCGTCTTTATCTGTCTCTGTGTCTGTATCTGTTGCTCATCTGAACCTCCTGCATCTTCTTACTCTTCATCTTTACCATCTTCTATTCCAGGTGTAAAACCTTCATCTGACAGCTCCAAATCTAAATCTCACTGTCCCAGTATCATCCTGATCTTTGGGTTCCTTATGTGTATGTTTGTCCTCCCCTCCCTTTTGTGTGTTGTACTGTTTTTTTAAGGGTCTGTATGTCTCAACGAGAGGAGGGTGGGGCTGCCTGTTCACCTGCTGTTCCTGGTCTACAATCAACTCACCTGATTGTCATCATCTCATCAGCTAGCAGTATATCATCCCCGGGTTTGCATCCAATCATGACCAGATAATTTTCTCAGTTTGTCAGCAGTTGACAGTTTTGTTACCCGATCGCCGTTACATTCTAGAAAAGCTAGCTTTTGTGTGTTAACCTGTTTTTTCTGATACCAGGTCAACTCTCAGTCCCAGTCGGTGGTCGTGCTGTCTGCTTTCTGCCTGCTTGCTTCACCCGCCCGACCGGCTCTCCTCTCGTCTTGTGGATTACCCTACACCTTAGAGACTTCATCCACAGTGTCTGTCTCAATAAACCTGACTCACAGAACTCCGGTCTCTGTTTTCTTTATTTGGATCCTCCTGGGTAAACGTGTCACACTCCCTCAACTATCTGGTACAGAACACGCTGTGCTTCAGTTCTGTCTCCTGCAACAATGTTGAGTCAATAAATCCATAAACATGGTCTTGGTGTCCACTAGAATTTAAATTCATAAAAGGACTATTATTTAAAAACACAAATGATTTAACTGCTTTCACAACTAATTATATAATTCCTAAGATATTAATAAACAAGAACATATATGACTTTCATAGTAAACAATAGATTATAACAATTATAATAGACTTACTACTTCTAAAAATATAAATACTTCTATAAAATGTTTTTTGTATGTCGGCCATTTTGGATGAAAAGAAAGAACTTCCCAGCATGCCAGTCTAACAAATTACATATCACTGGAAAGCCCAGGATGTCCTCTGTACAATACAGAAAAGAGTAAAAGGAGCTGCATGTGAAGAAAATGTCCACTCTCGAGGACACAAGTCAATGGGCGGGCATCAGGAGCAGTCTTGGGGCATGTAACGGCATTACGTAATTAAATTACAAAATAAATGTAATTGTAATCTGTTACAGTTCCTAAGAAAAATATGTAATTAAATTACAGTTACTAATCAAAATGTTGGGGATTACAAAGGTGTTACATCCAAATATATTCTTTGGGTAAAAGGATTATTCATTCTATTCATTTGTCCCGACAGCAACGCCTTTCAGTGCTGGAGATTCAAAAATACTTTCCTCATGAAAACAGAAACAGGCTCTAACATTACTGTACAGTGTA
>JAVQJD010080351.1:0-40263 GCA_036023655.1 Nannoperca australis
TTGTAAACATTTATGACAACTTTCTGAGGATCAATATAATAACTGTTTGAGTTTGTTATGAAAATGCAAATATCAATATTTTTTTTACAATGTTGTAAACATTTATGACAACTTTCTGAGGATCAATATAATAACTGTTTGAGTTTGTTATGAAAATGCCTATATCAAATGTTGTTTTTTTTGCAATGTTGTAAACATTTATGACAACTTTCTGAGGATCAATATAATCTTAATTTGACTTTGTTATGGTTTGTTATCATTTATAACTACTTACAGAGGGTCAATTTAATCACTGTACAACATTATTTGGAGTATTACAGAATACATTTTTGTTACAGTTGTATTACGTTTCTTTTGAAATAAAAATGAAAATAATGAAATTCTATCAAGTATTTATTGGACTTCAATTCCTGTTTGATATATTCAAATACCATAGTCAAATGTGGCCTAGTGTAGACACTTTATTACTATAACTGGTGAGTTTGTTTCCAGATATTTCAAGACTTCTTAAAAGCAATGTAAGAATACTTTGATTTGTGAGGCATTTGATAGTGATTATGTAGGATGTGATATAGCAAAATTTTTACATACGTATAGACCTTCTGTGCCAACCCCAGGTTTTCTTGTTTCTCAATTTCTTAACTCTGTTATTGATTGTGTGATATTGATTATTCAATCGCCTCTTCTGTCAGTTTGGGACATGTAGCGTGCGAAAATCTAGGGCTTATGGGAAATAATGTTCATTAAAGGCCGCTAAAAACAAATACTGAATAAACAACGATATTAGTTTTTCTAAAAAACTACCATCATAATGTGAACCATATGACTATATTTTCCAAACCTGGATGTTTAGTTATTAGAGTCCACTGACATCATGTCATTTAGCTCTGACCACCTTTAACCTGAGCGGCGGTCTGATCACCCAACACATCTGTGTTGGTGTTTTATTTCAAGAAGGCTGAAACAGAACTGAACTGAAATATGTGTTCACTGGGGCCTCAGATTGTAGCATTAAAAAAGTTACTTGATAAAAATTGACCTAACTTAAAATATTCTTATTGGACAGGACACCTGGTTGTTTAGTGAAGTGAAGACAAAGATTTGAAGTTAAAAGTACTTTTTTATTCATTAAGAAATCAGGTTATGAAAATAATGACAACTAACCATATATCAGACAAATGTATCTTTCCATATGTTAACAACAAAAGTTTGCTCTGAAGGACGTGACATCTCAACAGTCAGCAGAGCATAAATGTCTTCTCCTTGTGAGAGTGTGCTTCATCTCATCCTGGAAGTGGCCAGCTCCTGCTGTTCTTTCATTCTATAAAAATGTTTAAAAGGCTTTTCATGTCTCTTCCCAATGTCCACACAGGAGAATACATTTCAAATAAGATTTGTTTGTGAGGGAGAAGTTCACATATATACCAGATTCAGTCTTTGTGTTATGCTTCCTGTCCTCCATCTATTAATAATTTACACAAAACCTGTACATACTTACAGCAGGCCTGGAGCCTGTTTCTGAGGGGAGGGGATGTGCACATAGATAAAAAAGCAACATACAGTGACGTGAATCAATGTGTCAATGTAATAATGTGGGGGCTTAATGTGTTACAAGTATATTAGACACTAGCCTCATACAGTACATGCGACTAACATGTTTCAACTCTCATTCAACCTTGTGGCACTCGAAATGAGGCTATGACATTCTACATCAAACCCATGTCAACTCCAATTTCTTCCAGTCTTTTGCTATAAAAGACACATTCAACACAACTAACAATGGGGACAGACATTATTCAAAAATAATTATGGAGTAAATGTGTGTTTGTAATGGCTGATATTAGGATCAAGTATATTCATCTTAGCCAAAAAGATGAAAGACTTTGGGTGCAATAAGAGCAGGATTTACCATACCAACCACTCTCTGCATATTCCCTATTCAACAGCTGATAAACTTCACAAAATTAAGTTTAACATGAGCTGGGATAAGAACAGGCATCTGAAAAAACACTTAAGGCTTAATTCGTATCATTTGGCACGCTGCGAATTGTAAGCAACGGTTATATTCCTCGCCCTCTCATGACTTCGAATGATCGGCACTTACTGTCTGCAGACATTCAAAGCAACATCTTTCACATCACTCATATTGCATTTTGTTCAGATAAAACAACAATTATATTACACATTTTAGATTTAGAAAAGAACGAGACTAAGTCAGATCACAACATTATTTCTAAGCGTCCTGTTACTGACACTACAAACTAAAGAACTACTGCTGGAATGAGCAACAAATAAATGCCCCTCCTCCAACACCACTGCTGTGTGCTTCTTTGTTGATGCAATAACGTGAGCTGAACGGAGCTGGAGCACAAAACTTAAGTGTGCAGCCGTAATCTGAAGAGCTGATCCCGCAGATTTTATGACCCACGTACATTGTCATAGACTTCTTTTAAAGAAAACCATACGACCTGCAGTGGCACAGGAGGCCCTGTGAACATGAAACATGTTAGGCCTTGTTTGAACCTGGGTTAGGGTACTGCTGCCAGTCCTGTTCTATGGCACAAGTGTATGAAGAACTAACATTCATAATTTTGGAGATTGATAAAGTCAATTATGTTAATGGCACAGTGTAGTATTATACCTTAACCGCCTGCTGTACTGCTATTGGCTCTCCTGGGTTTAAGAAGTCAGATGCTCTATGACACATACAAAACTCACTTCACTTAAAACATTATTTGTTGAGGCAAGAAATCACAGGGAGAAACAGACATGAGGTTTGTGTCAATTATATTTCTCTTGGATTTTCTCTCCATTTTGCTGTTAAGTTTTGCATTCGCATCAGCTATACTGACACTGGCCCCCGTATTTACTGTCCTGCCGTCTCCTGTTGTGTGATAAGCCACATGGAGGGGTAATCCTCCTGCAGCAGGGCTCTCACATGTTGTAAGCCACATATATGGGGTCCAGCTGGTCGGCCAGGAATCCGTCTCTGAGGTGCATGCGTTGCTTCTCTCCTCGGGAGTTGATGGGGATGACACCGGGGTCCACCACCACCACCACCCCTACGATGAGGTAGTGTTCCTCCAGGACAACATTGGTGACTAGGGCCACCAGGTCCAGGGCCTCCTGCTCCGATCCCTCCAGCTCCACAACCACCACAAGGAGGTTGGTCCAAGTGAATACCGCACTGGTGGGAGGAGGAGGTGATGGATACAGGGAGCAAAGGAAAAAAGGAAGGAGATAAAAAGAAAGAAATTGCAGGAGGAGCAAAGGAGGTGAGTATAAGGAAGAAGAGAGAAAGAAAGGAGGGAGTTAGAAGAAGAGGAAAAAGGCAGATGAGAAGTTAGAAGTCAGAATTCATGTTGCTCATCTATATTTAGAATATAAAAAATATGAACATCTGACTACATAATGAATAAAGTAATAAATAAATAAAAAGTACTGATCTGTAATTTCTCACCATTCAGCTATGCTCTTGTGAGAACGGATAACAGAGGTCTCGATGTCAATTGGGTGATACCTCATTCCCCTCAGCTCCAGAGTCTCATCAAGAGAGCCCACCACATAGAGGGCGTCATGGCGCTCTGACACAAACAAACACACACAGTTACAGATATGTCCGTTTTACATCTGGTAAGTTAAAGAAATCAAGCTTTGAGGCGACGTTAAAGTGGAAAGAAGGAGGTAGAAAATATCTTCAGTCCAGCTTAAACAAATAGCAATGTTACGCTAAGTTACGCTAAGTTAGAGCGAGCAATAGTGATTCTCACCTCCACTGGCATCCGTCAGCTCGGTGCGCCGCAGGAAGCCCAGGTAGCCCGTCCTCGCCCACACAGTCTGGGTGTCACCAAAGCTGAGCTTGGTGTTGAAGTGGTCTGCATGCAGCGCCTCCTCACCATACACTGTGTAGTAGCCTGTGGCATTGTGAGGACTGCTCACCCAGACCTGTGACACACACAATGATGATGAATAACTGGTTACTGTTACACAGAAGATCGTACACATCTGTCGCTCTTCTGATTAAAGTTAGGGGTCCAGCATTTGTTGTTATCCAACATTTATATACAAAGAGAATAAAGGTACTGACTGGATGTTAATGGCAATCAAATGAATAAAAATGATCACAACTGTTGTTTGTGTTTTTTCTGTTCTGCTTTGACAACTTGTTAATGTTAAATTCGTCAGTGTTCATTACCTTGGTTACTGTACAGTAATTACAGCGCAGCATTATTTTACAAATAACCAAATGTTCTGCTGTGAATTGTTTAGACTTGTAAAAGCAACTTTGGTTAAGTTTCAAGTTAGGTTTCATCCTGTCTCAAGTCTTTGTCACGCACCTGCGTGCATGTAAAAACATGATTAGAATCCTGGTTATGTGTATACAAATAAACTGGCTCTAGCTGGGGAAAACAGGTTGTTGTTATTCTCTTACTCCGATTACAGAAATGCAGTGTCCTTTTATATAACGCTTAAGAGATCAGTTTACTGCAGAAAGCCAAATGTAATCTGGTAACTTGCATTTAAACCCACTGATTGTGAATCACAAACAGGTGGAAAAAAAAAAGTTTGCTCTGAAAAACTAAGTTGACGATACCTCTCCTAGGTGGGAATCTCCCAGGGGTCCTTTAGTCTCGGTGTTGGCAATGATCACCTTCACGCCCGGAAGGATCTACAACAGTAGACAGCCATATCTCAAATAACCATGACAGCTTGAGAAAAGAGCAACCCTTTTGCAGCGTAAAGTCACAGTTGTAGTGTTGAAGGGCATGTTTACATGATGACGCACCTTCCCAGACTCCATCAGTGGCAAGCTGTGTGGCGACCCTCTCTCTACCAGGCGAACCCTGAAGAAGATACAAGATACAAGATATAAAAAGAGCTATTTCACCCTGCCGACTTGTTGTCTGTGGTCACAGTCCACATAGCTGCAGCAGCTGCCCCCTACCTATCATGTCGTAGAGCTCTCATGTCCACATAAACAGTCGTGGGGTCTGGTCCAGCTGTGCCCTGGAGAAAAACAAGCAGGGTGGGACATGAGTTAATAACTCTTTCAGCTCTGACATTAACTCTGTATGTTGCCTGAGTGGAGGGGAGGTGGAAGCTGCTTATGATACAACTGTTGACAAAGCGGGGGGAGGCAGCCAGAAGCCAACCAGCCAGGCTACGACAGTTAAAACTTTGGCAAAACTCAACCATGTAGCCACAGACACTGTAAGTATCAGCCGAGTTAAATTAATCTGCTCTGATGCTGGTAGTTTGATTTCAAACAAGTGTAAGATGGTTGGGAAACGCTACAGTGCCAGGTATTGGAAGCCTATAAGAAATTATAAAATAATTCATATTTATCTTCTCTAACAAAAAGGCACACAAATGTCAGAATTTTGTTTTGTTTTGATTAAATGTCTATAGCTCTGCCATGCAACTGAATTCTAATTGAACCATTTCTCAAGTACTGATTCTGGTTGTCAGGTATTGATTCCTTCTGCTTTGGGACTTTGGGATCATTACTGCTGGAAGACTAGTCACAACAACTTATGTTTTCCATCACTCTTTTGTCAGCGTGTAGCCAGAGCACAAGCTAGCAACGAGTCGCTGTGTGGTCGCCTGTGAAGGTCAAAGCCAAACAAGGAGCGGGCTGATTCAGTTTAATGAGCCGGCATGTCGAGCCAAGCGGCGGTTACAGCAACAGAGCATTTTTGGAAAAACATCAACCAGACTCAATCCAGAGATTAGTCTTTGCCATAATAACCAAAGCCAGCAAAGTGCATCAATTACTCCTGTCCAAAATGTCCTTGTCAAAGCTGTGTAGTTGTTAATGAGGAGTATTTCCAAAGTGAAGCTATAGACAGAATATTCATTAGATAAATAACTAAATAAAAAGTAACACAAAAAAGTGTGGTCAATTTTTATAAATGAAAGTTAGAATATTGGGATTATCAAAAACTAATTACTAAAAGTGTCATTTTAGTGGTAAAAAAGAAAACAAAAAAAAGATAAAAGATTCTTCTTCCATGTAAATGTGTATTACATTGTGGAATAAAGTTTATACGATTTGACATATCACTCCCAAATTAACTTGATGACAGCAGAGTTCATGCTGCTAGCTCATGGTATAATGCAGTAGCACGTCACATGTAACCTCGCATAAAGCAATGGTCAAGGTAGGACTCGGCTAAAATGAATAGTGGTAAAGTGAAGCCGAAGCTTGTCAGAGATAAAGAAAACCAAGAACAAAGAAATCAGTGGATTAAGGTAAAGCGTATTCAAAAATCATGCAAGATAAACAACAACATGAACACGCAGACGCACACACACAGACCCAGCGGCAGCCCAATGAGCAAACAGTAACTCTTATCCTACAGTTACCTGCTCAGCAAGTTTCCCTAACCTGTTGGGCTGACGGGACAGGGCAGGACAGATAAATAAAGATATATATATATATATATATTTACATATACGTGGACACACATGCAAACACACACACACTAATAAAATCACCAGGGATTGGAGAGAAGAAAAAAATACAGATCGAAGGACCACAGGATAAAAAAAAAATTATAAATAGTCAGACTAGGAAGCAACTTGGTGGACAGTAATTTCTGTTGTTCAAAAATGTAACATTTTTGAAATATAAAGCTTTATAAGTTTCCCTTAATCCCAAATCAGTTAGCAAAAAATTGTAAAACCATGACCGTGACCCTCCATGGTCAGGATACATGACACTTATTAGAGCCTTTTCTATATACATTTCATCACATGGATAGGTCTCAACCGGCTGACTCCATGTAAGCATTGGCCTCGCAGGTTCAGGGCTGATTTAAAACAGTAGATGGCATGTTGATCCATGAAATGTCCATATTAACACCCGCAGTGATGTGTTTCATCACAGTTCATCATGTGAAATGCTTTAGTTTCTGTTGTAGGATGTGTGTAAAAACTATTTTAAAAAAGCTGGTAAAAGATAAATATAGCAGTAAAATAAAGTTTCCATTTGTTTTATCAACTGATTAGAGAAAAGGAAGCTTTTATCTCTGTTACGAGTTTAATGAAAAGAAGCTTTATATTTCTTTTTGCATTCAAATTATTATTTTTTTGACTCTTTTGATAACCTTTTACTGCCTTTTGAAGGTTTATTGGCTCCATACATCAACCAGTCAACCATGATTATTTCCTTTTCCTGTAACTGACAGGTGACATCATCTCCACTGCCCCTCCTCACTATTTGTGTAATTTTTCTTTTCACCAACTCTTGCATTACATCATCACCAACATTCACTAAATTGCTGCCACTGCAACGTTGTTCCAGGATTTCTAGGATGTTTATCTCAATCGTTGCATAGATTCATAACCAGTTTTGCCCCTAAAACATTGACCGCCTTGGACTCTGGACCTCCCCGACATTCCCCTCCTCTTCCTCCTCGTCCTTCACCAGCTGCTTACCTGCAAACATATCGCCACATTCACCCTGCAGCCGAAGGTGGTGCTGACAGCGCGTGGTGAAAGCCCCAGGTCCTTAAAGATCTTTGAGAACGATTGAGTGAGTGCTATGCGGGGCCGTTCCTCTGCTACCACCATGCATGTACGCACGCAGGACAGGTTCACATTTCGCAACTGGAGATGGAAAAAAGAGTTGGATCAGCAAAAACTACAAAATGTATAATAAAAACTGCTGTGCAAACAAGTTGCAATTATAGTAATAATGTAACATTCTTTTGGGAGTAGCATGTAAACTAGGAGCTGATAAGAGAAATAATAATGGTTACATTTTCATATTAATACAACTTTTTATTAGATAGATTCTCCTCATTAAACCACAGACATGATTTGTAAAACATTCCAGTCTCAAGTGCTGCAGACAGTAATCAGCATGCAGATACAGGAGAGAAAGTGTTTCACCCCTGAGTAGCCTGACTTTGTCTCAATAATCATGGCGCTGTGGAAACGTAGATGTTGTGGAAGATAATGCTGCAGATAGTTGCTTCCCCAGTGACACCACTCAACTACTAAAATGACAAACTGACCCGCAGTGCTTCTGTCTGTGAACCCAGGCCCTTGGTGCACATCTCCATGACTGAATATGAGCAGAAGGTGACTCGCACTTTGTACTGGCTGACTGCCGCCAGCCACAGAGACGCATTGCTCTCCAGCTCCAGAGGGGGAACCAGGATCGACTGGTGACCAGAGTACACGCTGAAACCAGAAACACACATGCAAACAGAGAGGCTGAGTGGGATAACGGCTCCACCTGAAAAGAACTCAAAGTTTGTTCCAGCCGCTAACACGGACGACTTCAGTCACTTGTTCAGGGCTGTTGTTTTACCTGCACAGACACCAGAGAGCGAAGCCGAGGCCGCAGTAAGGGTCCAGACAGATGGCGATCTGCCGGGAAGGGTAGAGCTCGCACTGCAGTTTGATGGAGCGACACAAGGCACTGGTGGCAGCGTGAGACATCTAGAGAAGATAATATGACACAGAGACACAAATGGCATAAACTCCTTGAGCTTTTAGGGTTCTGTTATTCAACTGACAGGCGTCTCAGCAGTATGTGGATGGTTGCTTAAAGCTGACAACTTTCTCCAAACAAAATCTGACCGTTGCCAATTAAACCAAACCACTCTTTAGGTAACCTCCAGCAGGAGAAATGTGCTGAGGTTTACCTGATCTAAACATCTTGTTTTGTATTTGACAGTAATATAAACGTTCTGCTAACGGGAACAAAGAAAGACTGGAAGCATCCTCACATGACAGCTACACCTTGTTAACTACCCATGACTCATGTGTCCTTCAACATTCAACATACTTTGACCCCCGCTAAGATGCCTGTTGTGGACACACTGAAGTCCAGGTAAGCTAACATCTCTGGAGTCGGGGGCTTGTACATCTGGGGACTCTTCTTCCTGGGGAGGTCATCTGGAGGATGAACGGAGGGAGGAGGAGGAGGAGAAATTTTAAAGAATGCATGGAAATCACAGACCATGTCGTTTTCTTCACTTCAAAATCTACTCTTTGGTGGCAGCATGCGAACATTAACTAAAGACGTCAGTGTGTTCAGTATGTATATATAACTCACCTGTGTCCAGCACCATGGGCCAGCTCTTGACGTCCACAGCAGCAGCAGCCTCTTTGGATTTCAGCAGCTTCATTATTGCTTGAGTGGTCAGGATACACACCGACTTACTGACCTTTAACACACAGATACTACAGGATTACTACCTACACATTACATTGCTTGAATTGTTCACACAATTTTAGAAAGAAAAGCACCCCTCTTGGAGCAGAGTTGGATTTGTATGTAATTTGGTTAATTATATTTTATTGATCCATACATTCACCAGGTTTAATTATTGTAATAACTGTGCAGAGAAGGATTAATGAGCATTTAGATGCAGGTCCGCAGACTCTCTGTTACCTCAACGATCATCTTGACGGTGGGCAGGGTGGTCGCCAGGTTCTGGGGGTGCGGGGGTCTGACAGTGACTGGCACGCAGCCAGCATACAGGCAGCCGTAGAATGTGGCAATCAGGTCGATTCCTGCACGTAAATGTACATATTCACCTTGTAGCTGATGACTTTACTGAGAGCCTCAGTCTCTTCTGGTGTGTGATTATGATTAACAGACTGACTTAAAAACTGAAGACAGGGGCAGTGAAGATACGGCTTTGACACTTAAGAAAAGAACTTAAAGAACAAGCTTAACAGTAGCAGCAGCGCCTCTTACCTGGCGGGTAGACGAGTGCTACGTGGTCTCCGGTGTTAAGTCGCCCCATCAGTGCTGCAGCCACCCGCTCTGCCCGCTTGTGCAACTGCAGACAAGAAGCTGTGCTAGCCACCGTGCCCTGAAGAGAAAAAGACAAGAACACAAGTTACATTCATCTGCACTGCTATTTTTATTTAACAAATATAAAAGTTATAAGTTCAAGGACAATGGCTAGTCTTCATCATCCTTACGGTTCATCAGCTGTTAGAGAGTTCTGTCAAGGTTTCACCTTAATATCTACGTTGTACTTTGTTTTAAGTTAAAGCATTTTTGCATCAATGTAATGAAGTACCTTGATCTATCAGGTATTAAATTAACTGAATTAACCAAAACAGACAAAACTATCTATAAACAGTTGCACAAATGAATTTCCAGGAAATTAACTATATCACAATACATATTGCCATCAGAAAAATCAAGTCTACCGTGGCAAAGAGGCAGTACCTTAGCATTGAGAACAAGGAACAGAGGATGGTCTGGAGTGGCCTGAGCTCTCCATTGCAGCACGTCTTGTATGTAAAGGAACTACAGGGGAGAGAGAGACACACACACGTTTAACTACAGACACATGAGAGTAACACCCAGAAAAGCCAGATGCAAAGTGAGACTACACAAACAATGTAAAACTAATGGAGCACAGTGGGAGAAGGTGGGTTTTTGTAATGAAGGAATGGCAGATGTGATGGGGTACAGTGTGTGTAAACCATCCATCAGTTGTATGTATTTCAGATCCTTACCTGTGTCTGCAGCGAATGTGTGGAGGTGATAAGCGGGTGAAATGAGGATGACTATCTACCTTACGTGCCTGGTCATTGTCCTCCAGCTGGGCCACGTCTCTCCCGCAGGCCTGTGCTATCCTCTTGCCTGCCACCAGGTTGCCCACTATCATAGAAGCAGGACCAACCTCTGTCCAGCACAATAACATTCATCACGTCAGGGAAGTCAGGGCCAACATCCATATCAACATCAAAATATACGCAGCAATAAAATAAAATGAAGGAATGAGGAATGAGTCTTTGTGCTACTTTTATTTCTAAAGCTGATCCATGCGGGGACAACTGGTGTTCTACCTGGCTGTTTTTGTCTCGGCTTGGGCAGATTGGTGACACATGTGTGAGGGCACATGAGGACGTTGCAGGGGTGCAAGGCGCCCTCCAGGAAGCGCTGTTTGGTCTCAGATATGTGGATGCCGCCTAGGGGAGCCTTAGGAAGCGTGTTGGCAGGCACCAGAGCCAGGCAGTACACCCCGACCTGGTGGATGCTGTCTATGGCCTGGAAACAGACCAGTAAGATATGCAAAAAGAGAGGAGAACTGTGGATGAGTGAAGCAAAAGTCAGAGGAACTTGTTTTAATTTTACAATATATATTAAAAAACAACTATGTGAGCTTTGTGTTTTTTGAACCCTCTTGTTTTTATAATAATCAATTTTATTTGCACATAAATAAACCAGATCAAGAAGAAAATGCCAATTGGTTTTCATACGGAACTAACATGTACTGAAACCAATGATTTCCTGGAAGGTAGAAAATAGGAAACCTTGTAAAAAAACATTAAGTAAGGAGTCATATTGACCATGAATGCCTGATTTGCACGGACTAAATTAAAACATGCAAAACCACAGGTGTAGTAATCCAATTAGATGTCACTAAGTGATAAGGTGTGAAAAAGAAAAAGCACTGCGAGCACCTGAAGGACACGGCTCATCCACTGGAAGCTATCTTCCTCAGAGGCGTCTGGCCTCTGCTCTGCAACAACAACGATCCTCTCGTCATGCAGCACGGACACAGAGAACACTGCTATCCTGGACCACACAACGTAAAAATAGTGTTAAAGCTGGACTCATCCAATCAAACTGCTCAACTGCTGATGTCCTGTTACACTGTCAGTGGAGAGTTAGAAAACAGATAAGGAGATAAGCAGAGACAGACTCTCAATATGAGAGATGACAGATATTTAGAGAAGTGTACAGTTTTTTTATTATTTTCAGGCTTTTACCTTCCCCTGTACACAAACTTCATGGGCTCCACTGCCAGTGCTGTGGCAACCACATCATCTGCGTTGTGTCTCCGCCCACTGACCACCATCAGCCCTTCCATCTTCCCCACAATAAACACAAGACTGTCCTGTTGGGAAACACAAAACGCACACCATTTTCTGCTTAGTCATTGTGGTCTGACCCTGTATACAATGTGATTCTCTCCTTAACTGATTTTAAAGTGTAAAATGTGACAGTTAAACTAACAACTAAAGGTAGTTTCTAAATAAACACACCTCTCTGTCAACAGTTTTCATTGTAACTACACTATATACTTCTGGAATAGTCCCTGTGAAAACTGTCCAGAATTCAGAACTCACATGTTTAAAAAAGGACAATCTTAATGCTATAAGACAGACATCAAAGTAAAGCAAGGTTAAAAGACTGAACATTAATGAGGTGGAACTTACCGGTCCCACAAAGCCCAGCAGTGAGGTCCTGGTAAAGGGTCTGTCACTGATGGGTATCCCAGATGATGTTACTGGGATGGTCTGCAACAAGATACATTACTGTTAAAAACACACGTTCGTGGATGAAGTCCAAAACAATGTACTCTTAGTTTAAATGAACTAATAATATCCTTTGCACTCTGGATTCATTTGCCAATAATTCATTTTGAATATGCTGTGTTAATAAAAGATGATGATTATGGAATAATGCTAAGGTGGAATTGCACTAACTGGACATTTCAGAGTTTTAGCTTAGCTTTCGACTTTATTTTGTAAATGTATTTTTAGGTAAACAATAAATGTACCCGATATCCTTGCGAATAGGTTTGAATGTGTCACAGAGTGCAACTTCTTGTGTGTGTTGACATATTTTGTAAACTTTGGACTGAAGCCGTACTTCAGTTTTTATTATGTCAAAATTTTATTTTACAAAGCTAAAAATGCCTTTCCTCCTGCTACTGATAATTTGATATTTTGATATCCAGCAGCAGTTCTCTAAATAAACAGGGGTATCCATGGTAATGCAAAGTTTACTGATTTTAAACATTTATAAATCCAGTATTTAAAGAGATAGTGTTACGCCCAAACACTTTCAGAAATAAGACACTAACCTCAAAGATGTTCTTGGTCATCCCCGGGAGGCCGTAGTAAGCTATGCCCGTGCCACCTGAGCTCACGCAGATCTCTCCAACCTCGTCTGTCTGACAGAGATAGGGTGTCCCCTCCACCCGCACCACACAAACCACAGCTGGAGACACACAATGATGATAGGAGGGTAGGATAGGAACAATTAAATATCATTTTAAGTAGATTTCCAAATTGGTTTACAGATTCCTATGACAGTAAAATTAGTTGCAAGACTGCATGACTTGTTTCATTACTGTAAGCAAAGTGCTTTGTAATTCTGTTTTAAAGCTGTCTAATGTTGTCAGAACATTGAAATCTCAATATCAACAGACAGACATTCACAGATGCTAAAGATGTGATTGAATAAGAATTATGGCAAAATATTTCAATGTCAACATATCCATAGGGGAAAGTAAGAACACTTCAGTTCAGTTTTGCTTTTCAGCAACAGTGTATCATTTAATGATTAATGCCAACAAAATGTTAATGAGCAGCGCAGTGAGCTGTACCTCCAGGCATGACCTGTCCCACATCCTGCACCGTAAGGACAGAGAGTTTCTCCTCTGTGTCCACTCGGATCACACTGTGGCTCAGCCCACCCATAGACAGTACCGCCTTCCCAGGAGGAGGGACACCCATTTCTGGAGGTCTGCGGGACAATTACACTTGTTATTCTTGAACACAATGACACATGTGGAAACACTTGCAGGTTAAGGATGAAACTGACACTGTCTCGCTGACTCCTCTTCATTTGCTCTGCCTTTCATGGCAAACAAAACATTCAAATGTGCAACTCACAGTTTGCATGAAGCTAGTTCTATCTTAGCCAATGAAATACAACTTTTTTTTTAAATAGCAGACTAATCCCCTGCCTTAGTGCATTTTCTTTAATGCAGCAGCAGTGGCATCTTAAAAGGAGACAGATATGGTTTTGGCACAATAAGACAACCATGTGAATCTGTTCGATACAGGCTCTTGATCCATTACAACATTTCTAACCTCACATATTTCTCTTTTAGTGTGTCTATCACCCTAATCCTTCTCCATGACTGAACCCCCTTATCAGCAGAAAGCTATAAAATCCCACAGTTCCTCTCTGTGTTAGGGAGGAACAAATCTCACTTCTCTCCCAGCAGGATGCAAATGCAGTGTGATATACAGCAATGCAAAGTGGTGGCAGGTTTGCTTTTGTTCCACTAGAGTGCAGTGACGGCGCCTCACCTGCGGATGGCGACAGTCATGGCTTCTGAAGAGCTTGCACATGGACAGATCACCTCAGGTCGCAGCCCACGTGCCTGAAACACGTTGAGGAAGGCGTCGCAGGAGGATATCGACCCTGTGGTAACACACACACACACACACACACACACACACACACACACACACATACTGAGTCAGTTAAACAGATATACCAGGAAACACAAACAAAACAAATCAATTGTAATCTCTTGTGGCTTCAGGGTGTGTATATGATTAGTTTATTAAATGAGAATCGGCAGGTGGACTCACATGGGTTAGCTCCGTCGGCTACAATGAGCATGCGTAGTGAGCTCAGGCTGATGTCTCTCTGGTCTCTCTGGGCCAGCAGAGACCAGTGCATGTCCCTCGACTTCACCACTGCTACCCGTGCTGTGCAGGGGACACAAAGACAAAGAGACAGGCTCACAACAGAATCACCCAATCACTACCTCTGTCATCCAGTGAGACAGCCAATCACACAGCAAATGCCAGCACAGTCTGACAGGTGACTCAGCAAAGCTCGGACGAGAGAGGAGATGAATTTTATGCAGCGCAGCAGGCCTCCCTGTCCTTGACTTCCACCGCTAATACAATTGAACTAGAAATCAATGAGTCCAACAAACTGTTGCTTTAATCTATCCACCTCTGTTAAATGTGTAGTCAGAGTCACAACTGTTACAAGGAAGAGACATGAGACTTGTTCTTACAGGCTTACACTAAAAACAATAACAAAATGTTAAGTAAACTATCATTACACCATTAAGCAACCTACCAAAGCTTTTTTCCCAAGGTTCTTTCTTGTGGAAAAACCTATACTGTCCTGTATTTGTGCTACTTTGTAAGCATGCTACTTTGCACTATAATAAATACAAGCATTTTCCATACTAAATAGCTACAAAAAATGGGTTTACTGTACAATTCAGATTAAATTAGGTACATTTATGCTGTGCTAAATCCCTCTTTATATGGCTGAGATGCAGCGGAGCAGAGTGACAAATAAAGTCACGGTGGATTTCCCCTCACCTTTGTATGTGTGAACCTTCTGTATCCAGGAGAGGGGGTTGACTTTCATCAGGGAGTAAGGAATGCTGATCACATGCATCCGATTCATGACACTCTGCCATGAGAACATCACATAAACACCAAAATATGTCAGAAGTGTATCACAACTACATAATGTCACTGCAAACAAACTATGAGTAGAAATAAAGCATGTTTGTGCTACTGCTGTGTCATTTTAGGAATTTAAACATGCAACATCAGGTCATATATTAGCTATGTGTAAATTCCATGGCATGTTAGAAACCAGTTAATCAAAGCTGGGTTGAGTATGTGTTAGAAGAAACAGAATATTCTTTTACAGGTTTCAAGCTCTTTGTGTTATGAGACAAGATGTTTCTGCCCATAAAAACTTCATTAGTTTGAATGCATTAACATACTGATAGACCTCTCATAGGGAAGAAGTCAGTCAGATAAATCAGACTTTTTAGCAGCAAACTGAGCATCTTTTATATCAAATTATATAACCATCCTATTAGCTTTAGCAGAGGACCAAGATCACTCACAGTAAGAACACCATGCCATAATCCTGCTTCTCTCTTGAAGTCCAGGACGTTGGTTATGGTCTCAGCTGAATATCAAAAAGGAGATTTTGCCAAGATTAGGGTATGAGACATTTATTCTAACATTCCTATTCTTCACTACAGCAATCACACATCATCCTATTACTTTTAACACAAAACCAGCTCTGTAATGCGGAGTAAATCCTGATTGTAGCATTATTGGATTGAGTAAAACAGCAAACTTCATTTCAGAAACAGACCTGGGGAGTCTCTAGAGGCTGCCGGTGCAGTTAAGAGTTATTTAGAGCAAAACTGGGACACCGGAGGAGAGGAGGTGCCTTACATTCTCTTTCCTCTTAAGCAAACCTGAACCAGGTCTGACAGAAAGAAACACAACCAGCTGACCAGCTGCATTTATCAAACTAGACTGTAATTGAGAACTGTGAGCAACGTGAAGGGAAGTTCTATATTATCATAGATTACAAAATAGGTTTATTAGATGAATGTGCTCTGTGTTATCTACCATGCATTATAAATGAGAAAAAAACAACACTGAAATCCCAAAAAGTGTTTTTGCATATTCCTAAATTTGAATCATTACTAAAGCTGGTTTAGTGGTCTGTTTCTTCCTCTCTCTCCTTTAGCATGTGCTAACACCACCAACTGTATGCTTTTCTTCCATGTCAGAAGAATGAATAAATGTAAACGAGTAAAATAAGTATGAGTAATTGAGAAATGAGTGCAGTGTCCTCACCTTCAGTGTAGCCACAGGCCTGTGTGAGGGCGTGACAGTGAGCCAGCATGGCTGAATGGGACACTGTTATCCCCATGGTGCTTCCTTCCTTGCTGGTTTTATACTGGATGTAAAGAAACATGGGAAAAGATTTGAACAGTTGAATTCCAAAAAATTAGACATAGATTATATTTGTAGAACAGTACCTAATGAGAATTAGCTCAAAAATATATATATATAAAAAAAGAAATGAATAAAATAATATAATACGTCAAAACATTTTATTTTATTGGTAACATTGAAGAAATCACACTTACCTCTATGTAGGCTATGTCATTACTGGCTTCCCGTACTGGAGGATGCCAGTCTTTCGGAGGCTTCACAACATGTTTTCCATCTGTCACAAACCACAGCAACCGCGGCCAGCCTGCACAGACAGAAACATGAAGTCAGTTCAAACCAAATGAAACTGTACAGACAGACAGTCACCAAATGAAAATAAAACAGGCTGTACCTTTGAAAGTGGCCACCTCCCCCGTTTGTGCTTTGGGTAAGCCTTTCTGACAAGCGTCAGTGGTCAGTGCCAACGTGACGCCACAGCTGCCCAACAGAAAACCAATCTGTTGACTTCCTGCATCCTGGGGGAGCAAAGAGGATGAAAAAACTGAAGTTCACTCTAGCAAACTTTGGCAAACAGTATCTGTCACATTAAGAACAATAACATTCAGATAAAAGCTTTAAGAAAAGATGCTCTGAGGGAATGTGGAACAACCAAGAAGAAACCTCACAGCATCGTACATCAAAGCAGCAGCAGGTAAGAAAGCAGAGTGACGGCCCATCACTATTAAAAGCTCTACCACTGAGCATCAAAGCTCAATCGTAGCAGGAACAGAGCCCAGGATCTGACACGCACTCACTCATATTTGATTGGCTGTGCAAATTAGCTTACAGCTAGACTCATGCTGAGCAAACCATACTGTGCAGAAAAGCACAAAAAAAAAAGTGGGAGATACTGTGTGGGAATAAAAAAGACAGAGGAAGAAAATGGGTGATAGAAAGAGAGAGGGAGGAAAACTGTTTCTGACTCCCACGAACAGTTGGCCCGTGATCTAATATTTTGACTGGAATTACACATCATCATTTCACCTCACTCACATCTCATTAATTACAGCACAGCGTCTGGCAACAGCATGCATATAAAAGGCAATCAAGAACAGGCATTAATATTCAGCCTGTGTAACTAATGTGGATGAATTTGGTTCAGTTTGAGCTGATGGATGTGCCGCAAACTGCAGTGCATTACAATAGTCTGTAATTAGGACATTAAAATGATAATACTGCTGATGCCTTTGTAATCATGCAACACATTACCAAGAAGCCAATGTTCTTTGATACAAACAGATATTCTGGGATATGCAAACAATTCGTAAAAATCTACATTGAAACAACACCTGTGCAGATTTTGTCTCTCCTTCATTAGGGGGTCAAATGTCCAGCAGGGGTCACTACTGCTCTTCACTCGTTATGGAGAGCAACACATTTTAAAAATGCCCATACATTCAAAGAAGATTGTGTTTTGTATTTGCCTTTACCTTTCTGGTCAGTGGCACTTCGATAGGCACAGGCACCAACTCTGCCAGGAGACAGCCGTAGAAGGCCACCATGAACATCACAGGGTCGTTGTTTGGGAAAACAAGTGCAACCTACAGGTGTATCACAGACACGATGTGTCACAGTAGGATTTGTTACGCAAGTATGGAAGGCAAGGGACATGGTGTGCAGCAAGTATCAAGATACGTGGTGAAACCAAACATTTGCTTCCCCTCACAAGTAATGAGACAGTGATATTGTATTTGTAAAGACAGAATGACAACATGAGAACGAGTACTGAAATGCAGCCTTCTGTAAGGTAAAAGTCAATAATAATCTGTTCTTAGTTCAAGGACTAGCCATCAGTATTTCTTCTTTGATCTTTCATTTTCAGAGAAATACAGTCTTAGTGCTAGGGCTCCAGACTTTGCATCTTTAACAGTTTGTCATTGTTAATAGGAAATTTAGCTATTCTATGGTTGGACTTGCTAAATATTGTTTTAGCAGCCTCAGTCAAATGTCTAAAATTAAACAAGAAATGTAACATACAACTGACCACCACTGAACATAGTTTTATCTAATGACTTACTCTGTCTCCAGGCATGAGCAGAGGCTCATTTCTGGTGCTCAGCTTGTTAAGAAGAGTGTAGGCCAGTTTCTGACTGCGGGTCCATAGTTTACCTACAGAGGTGAACACACAGTGTCACATATTTCATTTTAACAACCCCAGACCTGCAAATCAGCATACAAACACAAAATGGCTGAGAAAAAAATTACCAAATAAGTTATGTGGAGACAGACAGACTCTCCCTTGTCTATTATTTATACAGAGAAACCCACAAATAATGGATGACAAGAGGTGATATTGTTTCCATCTCCATTGTAAATCCTGGGCCAATCATCAACATGTTGATGCCTACCATAGGTGAGTGTGTAGATGGGCTTGCCGGCATTGTCAAGTCCTGTCAGACAGGGACTCTTGGGCTGAGTGGTGCCCCACCGTTGTAAGGCTGCTGGCAAGGAGGGATGCCACTTGTTGGCCACTCCAAGAGGCTCTCCTTCCAGGGGACTCATCTGCTGGCCTTCTGGCTTTGGCTGGTTGGGATCTGGCTGCTGGACTAAATACATGGGAAAGAGAATGAGAGTGGTTTAATGGGTATTTCAAGCAACATAGCAGAACTAGCTTCTGGTGTACTGGTGCCATCATAGCTTTTTGGGAAAGAAGCTCTATATGTCTGGCTATAAGTATACAACTCTCTTAAAGGAAAGCAGGGTAATCAAAGTAGTGTGAGGATTGACAATGGGAGTGATGGAAGCTGTGTTCTGTCCTTATCAGTTGTAGTTGTCTCAGAAGATACCAGTTCTTGAGAAACGTGGAGCTATATGGCTTATTGAAAGGCAGAGGTTTCTCTCTTCATCTGTCAACTTCCCTTCCTTCAAGCACCCTACGCCCTGTGATTTGACTTCCATCTCTCCATCACTATTCTCCCCTTCCTGAACTCTCTGATAAGAGGAATTCACAACAGACCTGTTGTTTACCTATAAACTGAGCTAGCAAGGTGCCCCCGCTAAATAAAAAACCTCTATCAGGAGCAAATAGTGTTAAGCCTGCTGCCATTTCAGCTCTATGTGTTTTTCCGCTCACACCAAGCAGACCACCGAGGCTTGCCATGCCACAGTTTCTGTGCCAATGTCAGGAAGGCTTTAAAATTACCTGCTGATGTATTACTATTCCTGCCGCTTATTCATTTTTTTGTTTATTCAGCCTGGCAGAGTACCACCCAAAACCCACGATGGGCTGGTTGGAATGGAGGAAATGGTTAGACAGGAAATGGTTAGACATGTTTCTGTACACAGAATTCTCTAACCACTCCCTTAGCACACCTGGTGGTCTCAGCACCACCAAGAGACAAAATAACAACCACTGATCTAAAAGAGTACCGTGACTGTTTATTTGTGAGGCGTGGTGAGGTCAATGTGACATTTTTATCTCCAATGCAACAATAATTTAATAGCTAACCAATAATGATGCTGGAAAACAAAATAATTTGACAAATTCTTCAAGCTGATGTGGCTGTTAACGTGTTTGTGTGAAATACAGCTTCTAGCTGCTGAAGCATCTGATCAGTATGCTGATCACACCACAGAAAGAGGGACGATTTTTTTCATGATTTACTGATTTAATATAATTAATCTGAGGCCAGTTTACCATCCAAAAGCTCCTCAAAGTCGTCGACAAAGAACTCTCGCAATGGTGGCCGCTTTGGTCTCTTCAGAGTGTTCAGCAGTTGCTGGATTTTGGAGGAGACGCGACTGTTGACTGGAACACCTACAGAGTGAGATTGGAGGGATTGAAAAGAAAGAGGTAGGGGGAAATAAATATTGGCAAGATAAGGATATGGAGATAAACACAAACATGGAGAGGAAGTGTGTGTGATATGTGGGGTATATGTGGTATGTAAAGGAAAAGGTGGAAGGGGATACAGTAGAGAGAGACATACGTAGACAGATTGATTGAGAGATGAATTAAGAAGAAGGGTAGATGAGGGGAGGAAAAGAAAAGAAAAGAGAAAAGGTCAGCGTGGTGCTCTAATGAGACATAGAGGACAACCAGCCGTCACTCACATTGTAGCAAGACAACAAAACAGTGGACCTCGAGATCCTCGACAGTCACCTGGAGGTTAAAGGTTACAGTCTCTCAGTCGAGATACTCTCTAGAATCACTGACAAACCACACAGGCTACATAAATCAGAAAGTGAGGAGCCTCCTCGCCTGCTGCCTAGCAACAAAGATGTCCTCTCTACAGTAAGTGATTCATGTTAAAAGGTGTCTATTTCACATACACTCACACAAATTCATAATTGTGGGAGGCTAAAATAAACTATACCCCAGTCAAGTCAAAATATATCAGTTATATCATTTGACATTTAGGTTAAAACCTATGAACCAGAACATAAATACAGTTCTCAAAAAAACATAACGGCGAGACATGGACCTTTGGAAGACATAGGAACACGAAGGAGCACGACAGGAAAGTAACAACGGAATAAGAATAAGAGAAGAGGCGAGGTGTCCAGTTAGATTTCCCTCTCATTTTGGACATGGATATTTGCAGACTATAAGCATGATCGCACATCATTTGCTACACATGAATTCATACTTGGTTTGGGAGGGGTGGTCTGTGTCAGACATTCCAGACAGCCACAGGAGACGAAGGCCACAGCTGCACGGGGCTTGCCTGCTCTATCTTACTATAATAAGCCTGGCTCACACAGAATCTGCCTCCTCGTGTAGGGACAGATGTACTGGGAGTAGACGTGAGGGGGGCAGTGCTGCACCTGATGGGCCAATTAGAAAGCCCCAGACACACAGGACAACATCTGAGGGCCCTGAGCCCCACCCACTCAAGCGCCTTGATCATTAATATCAGAGCCAACCAGGATCTGTATGTGACGACCATAATTAAAGTTTTCATAATATCATAATTTATCCATCCACAGCATTAAATGACTGTAGCAAACATTGACTCTAGTTTATTTTGGAGAAAAAATGACACACCAAAACACAGAATTGCATTTACCAAGAAAGGCCATAACAAAGATGGACACAAAGAACAAGACTGAATATTCTACATTTTTCTTATTGTTAACAAATCCCATTGAAATACCAAACCCAAAACCAAAACCAACAATTTGCTAGTCCATCTCTTAATATTTGTGACTTCCCTACACTATGTTGCTCTCAGCCCCAAGCTTATTTGTTCCTACTGAACACGTATTTCTTTAAAAACTACAATACATAGTTTCATTCCTAGTGGAGTAATTTCCTAAAACTGCAGGGCAGTAGTTTTTATCAAATCTTAGTAAAAACGGAGGAAATGTTGCATTTGTTGGGGACTATTTTCAGTGGGGGGATTAATACACATTTGCTGCTCTAGTGAGTATTTATGGCACCAGGACAGGACTGACAAAAAAAAACAACAACAGTACATTTTTTTAACATGAATAAACATGTCACCCAGTGCATTGTTGTGTTTGTAATAGTTTTTGGACAACAATGGAGATTTCTGGCACGGAGGAATGAGCTATATCTGGTTTTGGATACACAGACAATACTTGTTAGAAGGATTAATTCATTATTGGTTTTGATCCTTTCATGGGATTTGTTGCCAAAAATGCACCCCAGTATGCACGTTCCATTAAGAAACCAACACACAGCGTCAGTACAGATGGAACCCAAGTTACTGCGTGGCATGTTTTCTACACCCAACTAGGTGTCATTATCAAAATGGCCTCAGTGCTTGATGACTGCCATCATAGAACTCGCTAACTCGCTACAGGCTAACAAGCTTGTGTCACAGAATGTAGTGAGACATATAAACTGACAAGTCTTAGTGTCTCAGTGTGAGCGCAGAAACAAATATGTCAACATGCTAAATTATTCACAACCCTGAATGAATAGTTGCATCTGTCAAGGAAAAGGCCTATTCACACAATCTGCTTCAACATGATGCATTTGAAGAGCATTTAGGTTAGACATTGCCTGGAGATGCTATAAATACTAAAACCTTTGCAACACCCTCAGTTATAAAAACACACACACACACACACGCAAGAATCTAATGATTGAATTCGCTGTAGCTTTGCATATATTTTTGGAAAACACGGTTTAGACAAGTGCTAGACTTAACAGTGGAGGCGAAGGCAGAGAGACAAACACACACACACAAACACAAATGCACACGCAGCAGAGTGCACATATAGCAGACTGCACATTAAGCAGACTGCCAAAGAGTTGGAGGAACAGTTATAAATACCATCCATTAAACTGAGGGATCCTTCACCTCTCCATTCACAGCCTGGAGAAGAGACACATCAGGATGTCAATGAAAATCCTACTAACTTTGTGTGTGTGTGTGAGTGTGTGTGTGTGTGTGTGTGTGTGTGTGTAAATGTGGGATAAAGAAATCTACCAGCAGCCAGACAAAGGTGAGAGTAAGTTGAATAAGCACTCAGACACAGATTGTTGTTGTTGTACCATAACAACAAAGAGAAGATTTTGTTATTTTTGTCATCTTTTTTACAATGATTCATTTGGGAAAGCTTGCATAGGGAGTGTGGGTGTGAAGCGTCTTGAACATTAAACAGCC
Source organism: Nannoperca australis (assembly GCA_036023655.1). Lineage (NCBI taxonomy): Eukaryota > Metazoa > Chordata > Actinopteri > Centrarchiformes > Percichthyidae > Nannoperca > Nannoperca australis. The sequence goes on from JAVQJD010080351.1 coordinate 23,145, forward strand.
AAACAGAAGGGATAAAAATGAAACTGTTTACATCTTTTAAAAATCCATAGATTTAACAAATCCCTTCCACTTTATGTCAGCCAGGTAGGCCGCTTTAGCATTCATTAGCAGTGAAAACCCAGATGGATGGACGGCAGGAAGTAAACAGCTCTGCTGAAGCTGGGTTCCAGTTTTCTGGCTGCTTGCTTATTAACACATTGGACATTAATTCAAAGCAGAATTTCAGCTGTGAGGTTGAATGAATGTAGATGGAAGGATGACAGGAACACATTGGCGGTGCTTTTACAGACTGGTCGACCAGATTGTCATCTATGGCAGCTCTCTGAATACAACACACTTGGTGCAAATACTATAAAAACATCATGTTTAACGCATTTGCTTTTTTTCTCTAAAGGTCGATCCCTGGAAATGTCGTGATATTAAAAAAATCCTAAAACAAGCTGACTTAATACCAGGACAATTTCCAGCTAAATTGATATTTTAGGAATTATAATGACACATCCTCCTGGTTTGTCTTCACTGGTTACCCATCTCTACACTGCACAACATTTAATTGTCAATTTTTGCAATGGCCCATCTGGAAACTGCTGGCAATATTGGGTGCATACTATACTGTTCTGTTTGAATGATACATTTGGTTTGGATGCTGTTCATTGTATGCATTAAGTAACAACATGACAAGAATCACCTCTAATGATCTGGTTTACAACCTTGACTCAATTACCTTTCTTTGCCCTTTAAGGACACACAAAGAAACAATGCTCCTGTATAAATCATTATTAATTGCGATTGTATTAATATCAGTGACATAGTAAGGGGGCTGGAGAGGTGCCGTGTTACCATGGCAACACAGGAAGGTCAGTCAACAGCTTGTGCCAGTCAGACATGCAGACTGACTAAGCAGAAGACAGAGGGACAGACAGCATGGGAGAAAGGGAAAGGGAGGTGACTGTGTTTCTGTGTGTGTGAGAGCAGGAAACTCACCATCTGCAGTCTCCATGACGCTGGTGTGGTGGTTGTAGCCGCGGGAAACGCCTCGCACTGAGGCCACATGGGGCCGCTCCGCATGAAGCGAGGAGCGCTCCGACAGCCCCGTCACATCGGGGGGCGCTGAGTGGTTATCTGTGATGAGTGGGGTGTTGGGGGTTAACAGGTCAAACGCCAGGCCTACTTCGGGATATCGTTACCAAATTGATTGAGAGGCCAAAAGTCTTTTTGTCATCTGCAGGTGGATAGTGCAGATATCACATTTTACCTTCATTTTCACTACCTGCCATTGTAATAAATGAATGTTTCTATTCAGCAGATACATTCCCCTCAGCGAGTAACGCATCCAAAGAGAACAAGATGTCTGTGTAGAGTGATTAAAAGGCAAGTCTGAGGACATTGTGACCGCCGCCATTTGTCTCCCCTTTTTGTGCTTAACTCTAAAAAGGAAGCTTAACAATTAAGTTTTACAGATCAATTAATATACTCTTAACACTCTTTGTTCACTTAATTAAGTACTTCTATACAACTGAAAGCAATCCAGTACAACAGATCTGCCATCAAATCTACATTTAGAAGGAATGTGATATTCAGTTTTGGTTGACACTGTCAGAGAGGTGTTTTATGACCTAAATGTTTATTACTGAAGTCATATTTGGCGGTGGTGTTGTACTGGACTGCATTGCATTCCCCTCATTCCCTTCTAATGTGGTGGGAAAAACATTAGAAATGCCTCAATAATAAAACCTATAGTTTTAATACTAATACTAATATAATACCTCTCTGACAGTGTCAACCAAAACTGAACATCATATTTGTAAAAGTCTAATGTATGACTGAGCTATTGTATTGGATTGCATTAGATTTTGCTGGTATACCTAATACACTGGCCAGGTAGTACAGGTGCTTTGGTATAGTGTGGTGGGAACTGGGTTTAAAATGTAAACCTATTAACCCTAAAGTGCTAAGGTAACAGTGTTGTTTGAACCAAAACAATCGCTGTAATTCATTATGGAAAACTGCACCCTGAAAGCTGAGGTTCCCCTCCACAGTGCCAAATAGCATCGACATGTACAGCATTACCTACATATGTATGATTTCAAAACCAAAGGTCATGTTTGTTATTATCATGCCTAAAATGTTGCTCATGTATGATGCCTGCTAGTCTTTGTCTATATTAAGTGAGTGACGAACAGAATCAGAGTTTGAGGGCCAAGGCACGGGGTAATATGGGAGATTTATTTACAGCTCCATTCAGCACCAGTCACTGCTGCTACTTTATGACAGCAACCTTGAGGGGAGACAAGCTGGACAGAAATCAGACAGTTCCATCCTAATAGGATGTCGATTTGCCAGCAACACGTCCTCACACATGAAAACACACACACACACACACACTCGAGCAAGACACCATCTCACTTTGTGGCTGCGGAGAGACTGATGGAGATAAATCCACTGAATCTCTTTAACTAGCTTGTGACACATGTATGGCAACATGGAACGAGTAGCTGCGACGGGTGAAATGGCTGTGAAGCCCTTTGCACATGACTGAATGACAGCGAGATGGCAGACGGGGACGACTAATTAGAGAGACTTGAATTAAACCTATGTCGTTGGTTGCCTTTGTCTTGCCTCATCAAGTGCTTTTGTGTAGCTGGAGGGAGATATGCATAGCAGATAGCAGATGTGTAAGATGCTGCTGTCTGTCAGTGGTTGAGCTACAGTTGTAGAAAAACAGTCTCAGCAACCTAATACAGCTTAATATGTCACCATTGAGATGACAAAATTGGCTGGCAATAATAGGTGGAGGAATTCTAAACCACACAGCTAAGCACAGGTCCCTGCAGGCTTCTTAAAGGACGGTTACCTAAATCAGGATTCTTCCACCAGCACTCATTTTAGTTCTACAATACTTTCATATTTCAGCTCACAACCATACTACACATTTAAAATCTCTCGGAATAGCACGAGGAGGCAAAAAGAGTTTAACGTTGAGCCAAACGTATTCATCTCTGGACTAATTGGATGAGAGCGCTGCATCAGTTAAAAGGGGACAAGAACATACAGATTGGCCAACCGAAATGTGAAGTGTGTCACTGACCTAGCTGGGTGTGTGCCATAAGGTCGGCCAGCGCGGTAGCTGCGGCGTTGGCGTTGAGGGCTGCGTGAGCAGTGGTGTTGGTGACGGATCTCCCTCCCGGGTGGGATGAGGTGGATGACGCGGAGGATGAGGTGGACGAACCCTGGATGACGCGGTTAAACCAGTGCTCAACGGCTGGGTGGCCGTGGCCCTGGTAGGGTGTGGAGGTGGCCAGACGTCCCTGCCGGCGCAGCGAGCCCTCGTCTTCCGACGCTGATGAGGTGTCTGTGTTTGACAGGTCAAGACAGGGCAGCGTCACAACAACGGACAAAGACATGGGGCTGTCTACAATGTCACCAGCAAAAGAGCCAAGATGGTAAATCTGGGAATGGAAGACTGTAGGTTTGGATGATATGCTGATGATTCATTAGTGTGCTTATACATACTGATGAGAGTACATATAAGCTACATATAATCTAGTGGGATGGCCAGATGATTTTGATGGAGATGGAAATTGTTAAGCTGAGGGATGTTGGAGGGGTAGTGTATGGTTATGTTATTATGGGTTGGACTCAAACCCAGTCACTGATGATTTTACTGTCTGTCACTTAAAGTAACTGTGAGCAGTTGGTCTCAGCAAAAAAACTGCCCAAACAGGAACAATTTCAAAGCAAGGTAAAGATCATTCAAAATGAACACATTCCACTTCATCTGCCAAGCTCCCAGAAATGTCTGTTCCTTTGACAGGATCCCTGAAGTAACACAAGAGCAGTCCAGTCTGAGATTTGTATTCTGCAGAGGAATGATTGCAATGAAAGGGCTAAACAGGCTTAGGAATCATCCACTTGAGAAAATGAAATACTCAAGTTATAACACAACAAACGTTTTCAAAATGACCATGAAAGGTCACACTTTCCCCCATTATTCATCACTGACAGAGTAAACAGCAGTGCCTGTTCTGCAGTACCTGTCAAAGCACAAAAGTCATTCACACATCTCAAAATATTACACTAAAGTCTCTGAGATACTTAACAAAACAAAGCTTTATTAAAATGGAAAACCTATCCCAAGTCCACTGAGAGGATGAGAGAGATATTTAGAAAACAGACATTAAGCCTGTGTGTGTGTGTGATCAACACATGCCTGATGAAATTCTCTGAACTAATGAGCCTTCATGTGATTAATCTGCCTCCTAATCATTCACAGTGTGTAGTTTCAAGTAAAGTCCATCAATTGAGAAACTATTAAAATCACTGGTACCTTCCTCAATCTTTCTTGTGGCCTTGCAGAGGCTGTCAGAGGAAGGCTGGAGGAGGTTTGATTATAACAAGCTAAAATGTAATGTCTCTACAACCAGCAGACTCATGGGAGTTATCTCGCATTTATGATTCTGTTTGTTATTCCTCTGCCTCTCTCCAATCTTCCTCCCTATCTCAGTAACCTTGACACAGTTACACAGAGGGAGAGGGAAAGAGAGGTCAGAGAACAAATGTAAAGTAGAAATAGAGAGGTGGAAAAAAAGAGGAAGAAACTGAAAGAGAAAAAGAGATATTAGTCACAGATAAACAGACAAAAGGAAGAATAGATAGTGAAGAGTCAGTCAGAGAAAGGCAGTGATGGAAGGCTTGGAGGTAGGGAGGGATAGGGTGTGGAGAGAAAACCTAAGCAGAGACAGTAGCAGAGATCTGTGCACCAATGAAATACTGTGTTCCAGAGAACAAAGACAGGTACATTAATAATGTGTCAGCCCAGCAGTTAAAAGCTTGAGCTGTTTTAGAAAAACAATTAAATCCTATTGGCTGAAGCAACATCATGGCGCCTGAAAGTGACAATTACTATACTGACTATGTACAGATGGCATCCTGCATATTGTAGGCTTCCAGGTTTAATCTACCCTTCATCAATGTAGTATAAATGGTAAATCACTTTTACTGATTACTTATTAAGTTGTCTGCTAGTACTGAAAACAAGGCTGTACTTGGGCATGTGGTGAGCTAAAGGCTAATTTTCATCAAATCATCCATGTTTTTGCTAACATTTGCTAATAACACTAAACACAAAGGACAGCTGAGGGTGATGAATTAATGTATGTCATTAGTTTTGCAGGTATTTGGTTGAAATCCAAAGCGCTGGACAAATTGAAATGTTGACCTGATGATGACATTAGATAAATCACCAATCACCAAAGACAGTAGGCTTCGTCCTCTAAGGACCATGAATGGCTATACATGATTTCCTGGCAATCTATCCAGTAGTTGTTGAGATATTTTAGTCTGGAGCTACCTGGCAGACTGACTGACTGTCAAAACACTGGAGAAGAACTTTAATGTCAGCCATTTATATGAGTAATTTGTGCCTGTTTTCCATGTATGAGTTCCAGTGTTTTGTGTATATTGTAACTGTTGGTCTGTACATTGGTTACTATACTATATAAGGGTATAGTACTATATACTACTACTGTATGTTCCTTCGATAATGCTTCTACCATCCAATCATGCCACATTGTATTGAATGACATGTCTGGCAGTATAAAAATTATTTTGCTCACATCACTACTGGTTCTTCACAATCAGACATGGAGTGGTCAGACACGTAGTGTGACCAGATGTAAACCAGCCACTGCAGATTAGCAAGATAAGAGACGGAAAAGGAGAAAGTTAATCAGTGTGCATGTGCATTAAATACAGATACCAACAATATTGGAACCTGTTCATCAAAATATCCCTCCATATTACTCCAATATAAACTCCACTAATGGCCTTCATACCTTTAAGCCCTTGATACACTTTTGCTACTGTGTGCACAACAACAACACCTGTAGCTGCCTCAAAAAAGTAGCAGAGCCCCAGATTGTCTCATATGTACAGAATGTGATTTTATGGGTCTGTCAGTCCTACCTATGCACCATAACCCTGTAGATTACAGTAGATCACTCAGAGTGACTGAAAACAACCATGAAGAGGCCCCCTCCTTCTCCTGTTCAAACCTCAATGTCTGAGCTCTTAATCCGGTTACTCGCTCAACCGCTGTGTCCTCTCTCTTTACCCAAGACACGAGGCTCTAAGGCCTCCCACCAATTAGCTCTTATACATCAGTGATAAAGTCACCGCAGTGTTTGAGGGACTGGCAAAGTTTTCTGTCATTAAATCTTCTGTGCAGTCTTCTTTGGGGAATATTTCCGCAAAACAAACAACACAAACAAGGATTTTCATGCCTTGAAAAGAGAAGCCACAGAACGCAGTAAAATGACAAAAATTTAAATGAACTTGCCCACACAATACAAACTGTTATAAAAGTAGGCGAAAGGTTGACATTTTGAGATTATGTTAAAAATCTGATTATGTATCCATTATGCAACTCATGTGGGAAGGTCTGCCTGGGAACACAACAGTGAAAACAGAGTCCTTTATAGTCGCAAAGAATGGACACATTCATCAAACTGCACATTTCTTTCCAGTTGCAAATGCTTGGCAACATCATCTTTGATCACTGGACACAACAGAGTGTCAGCATCCTACACTCCAATGCTCATGGGAACACATGTAAACAATCCAGTGCGAGCATAAACCTAGGCTGTGTGTGCACAGGATACACTCTGCCCTCGGTGAAAAGTGAGTTTACAGGACCATAGGTCTCACCTGGTGGGGTGCATGCCTCAACAGAAGACTGAACTAGAACAGATCTTCTCTTGGAGGGCATTGGCATCTTCCTCTCTTTGTACTTTGCCAAAGCTGCCTGGACGGCTTCTGTGTGCAAATCTAAGAGAACACATCAACACAGTTTAGCTACAGCGTGAAAGAAGAGCACCAGACATTTCAAACTCAGACAGCATGGACACATGATTACCAGATCTGAAGCGTTCATCCCGGGTGTTGGCCGCTCGAGACTTGTTGTGTTTGGAACCTGGGAGGACAGCTTGGGAAGAAGCCTGGATCCTGTTGTCAATTTGCAGAGAAGGATCTACACCTGCAGAGAGCCAAGACCAAAGCAGGGAAGGGAGAGTTTAGAACAGGACAGAAAGAATAGTTATATCTTCCTCTAATGCCACAAATCAAAAATATCAATATTAGAAATATAAGAAGGACATAGAGCAACGCTGCCGGATATTGCTTGACCAGATCAAGTATCCACAAGCTTAATGATAATCCCTACTTAGGCCGCTTTCTTGTAAAACTGTAGCTTGGAGTTGAGAAAGTATTCACTTTAATTAATCCAGCCTTTCTCGCAGCCTTCCAGCTGCCTTCCAGCTTTCCAAGGGAAGCAAATGCAAATTACACAGACATAACAGAAAGGAGGTGATTAAGCACCATGAATGTCAAAAAGACAACATCTTCTAACTTGAACGTTCTAAAATTATCAAACCCTAAAACTCATCATCCCTTCTGTGATCCACATGACGCAGGCAGTGATTCATCCTGTAGCTTATGCATTTCTCATTTGAGCTTCATTAAGTAACTAGTGGTTAGCATCAGAGTGGAAACCCAAGACTGAGGCAGGGTCACGCTTTGAGCTCTATTAGTATTCTTCTAGCATTGGCTTCACTTCTTTTCATGCTTTCATACTGATGCATTTGAAGTACGTTAGATGTAAATGTAAAGGAGAACCTTAAGAAATTATTCTGACGTGCTTTTATCCCATGACACACAGAGGGTGAGATTAATGTAATTTTACTTTATATCACAAGTTTGACCAAGATAAACTTTATCTTGGTCAATCATTGAGAGAAAATCTTCATCTTCTGGTATATAATGCTCTGCATGATAAAGATCTAAATGCACACATGAATATAATATATAATATATAACATGTAATATGAACACGCAAACTAAAGAAATGCCTCGCCCGCAACTTGTTTGTATTTCTGTGTTGAGTAATGAAAGGGTTTAGCAGCTATTTTAGGCAGATGTGAAAGAGGATTTAATGCGAGGTGTAACAGGAAGCTGTCAAAGGAACAGCATCTGTACTTTAACTCAGCAATACATGCAGCAGCTTTATAAAGTGTATTTTCTTAAAAGTGGGACGAAGAGGAGAATAACGTTTAAAAGGATGCTTCTGTAGTTCTGTAGCTCCGCCTTGAAAAACAATACCTAGTTCCATGTTTCCACAACCTGGTTTCTGCCTGCACTTTATTTCAACAAAATTGTCTGAAACACTGCATGTTTTGTACTTAATGATATACATCAAAGCAGCAGCACAACAAATAACTAAATACATTACATTTGTGTGTGAGTAAAGTACTAAAGCCCCTGTGGAGGAAAAACTAACTTGAAACAATATAGGCTTAGCACACGCTACAGAGGTGTTATAAAGGGAACGCAGCTAAATCAAACAGACAGCCATTTTAATTTACATAACATGTGTCTTTTATTCCATTTATTCCAATGAAAATATGCAGTGACACAGACATTAACCCCTGCAAATTCTAATTTACAAACATACCACTACTACAAATTGAATCCCACCTCTCTGTGGAGGTAGGCAAGAACTTTACCCCTGCACTGCCCACGATCCCTGCATGAGCATGATAAGATGCTTTTACGGATATTGTTTTTCTCATGTTAGATGCCTACCACTTTTGGAGGTTTCCTTCCCCATGGTAAGTGCTCTAAGTGGCAAAAAATTTGAGTAATTTCTACAAAAAAAAGTATAACTTTGGGTGTCTGCAGTGATATTCCAACACATTCAACCTGATAACACAGTGTGAGGGACTCCTCATTAACATCACAGTCCAGCTATATTCATGCACTTCAACCAAAGCTGCTATCCTATACAGTTTTGCATATAAATAATACAACTGATACAAGGTAGAATTACTGTAGAAGAGGTTCTAAATGATAGCTGAACAAGTGGTCTAAAATGAAAAAGTAACTTTGCTAAATAATAGTTGAATATTTAATAATGTAGAATAATAGAGAGTAGTCTAAAAATAAAGGGGACACCTAAGTTAACAATGTAACCAAATGCCTCTATAACCAGACTGTGGATAGCTTTGAGGATGCTGTGATGTTGCAACCTTTACTGACCTGTGAGGCAGGTATACCCATGAGAAAACAGCATTTTCTGAACAGAGTTCTACCACACAACATTTAGACAGCGAGATCCAAAACCAAGCCGGCTGGCCAGTCAGACACAGGGCCAGCCAGCCAACCAGCCATCAGCCCGCCTGGCTTTTCAGCTGCAGCTTAGTAGGGATCAGTGAGCTCCACGCTGTCAGCAACTCTCAGCACAAACATTGAAATGCTGAGCAATGTCACATGCGCTTGAACTAAATCTACTCAATAACATGAGTTTCAAATATTGCACAAGGTTCAATTATGAACCTGAGGACATTTAAGGACACATAATGCATGGAGGCTGACATACACACATACACACACAGCATCCACTGAGCATGGATAGACACATCAATATATGCTGGTCCCTTATATCACTTTGACAGCCCAGTCACACAACAGCCTTTTCCAAACTCTCAGAGGTCTATAAAACAAGCCAGGGCACCAGACCCGGTTGCTGGGGAGAACACCGAACACTTCACACTGAGCCAATCAGAGCCGTGCTCCGTCATAGCAGATGTTATTGGTTAATAGCAAACCCTGATGAATTTTTAGCACCTGTCTGATACCAACACTTACCGGTGTGGCGACTGACAACACGTGTGCTGTGTCTCACGTCCTACAGACTTGGCTAACGACTGTATCAAGGTCACAGCTGTATATTTGTCTAAAAAAAGGACCATCACTTAAGATAAAATTGGACCCACCACATACCTGTATCTTCACCAAAGAGGTACACAAATTGCTCCACAGCGATCAATTTGATGCTAATAAACTTACACTCACAACTTTTCCAAAATGTTTGACTTTCCAGTATGGTCATCAACTTATTTACTCTAAGTGAAGCCCAAACACTAAAATACTTTATTTCAATTGGCACATGTACAGTCAACAGTGACAACAGTGAAATATAAGGCAGTAAAACAGCTGATGAAATTTAGTATAGAGCTGTATTGGTCTCCAATTTCAACCTTTCAGCTGCTAAACCCTGACCCACTGATTCATCGAGCTGGATAGATGTGTCATTAGTTCCCAACACATCCATTCATCCTACTAGAAGCATGTGTTGTATATGAAGAATCTCACCCGCTCCAAAGCCCATCCATTCCTGCCCTATATCTATCACTTCCCTTCACTTCCCGATGGAGAATGAAGGAGATGCCCAAGCTAAATAACAGGCCTGCTAACTCCAGTGGAAAGCCTTGAGCTAGTGGCCCACACCAGACTCTGGTTTCCAGTGAGGCTTGGTGTTCTGATAGTAGGCCAAACCAAAGACTGCCATGGACCCCGGAGAGAGGACGGAGAAGCATGAAGCACACAGACAGCGAATCCTCTCTAGGATTCACCACAAACCACCTCGACCTTATAGTTTGCCCAAGGCGGCTGGGAATAACTGCACAACTGGGGCTAAATATACACTGACTTGATATATAAATGCATGTAGCCCCCTGCACAGTCAAAGGCCATAGACAGATAATAACATACAGCTGAGGAACTTCACGCCTCCCTGTTTTTCAAAGTTGAAGCCTCTTGTCTCAAACACCCACAGCCTAACACAGGATGGCAGGCACAAATAAGCACAAACTGGCTATTAAAAAACAACACTCTAAGTAATTAGCAGTTTAGCTTTAGGAGAAGGTAACATACCGAAAACACATAATCGTATCTTATCAAGAGCTTAGCATCTGCATTATGAGAGCAGCACACTAATACACTCAAAAATATGAGACCAGATCAGAGACACCTAATATTTTCAATTCCATTGCAGTATGTCTTCCTTGCCTTGGTTGGTTAGCACCTTTTATTTGGCCCCTACATACACAATGATGTATGGCTGATGCAGGGCTATGGCATTAACAGCAGATGCCAGGGTCACAGGACCACCGTAAAAGTCCTGATCCGACAAATCAAGGACACACCAGCAGAAACACACCAGTAAAGTAAAGATGTGGCAAAGGTCTCCACAATATCCTTCTTGAAAACTGTCTGACCATGTGGTGTTCCACCTGACATAAAAATATACAACTCATTTTACTTGTCTCTGCTATCTGTAATAAGATTTGTTTTATAAAGAAAAGTAAAATATTCTATATGTAAATGAAGCTACTCCTACAATCATTATAATTAACATTATAAGATACTTTTTTTTTCATTCAGTTTGCTACCTCAAGGACACCATGCTAACTGCTACACTAACAGGCAGCCAGAGCAAAGATAAAACCTGTTGTGGACAGAACATTTCCTGCAGGCCTGTATGGCTTACCTTGTATCTGTGGGATGTACGGTGCCAACAGCTTGCCTCTTTTCTTCTCATAGCCCTTCTGAGTGATGTCCCCTGTACAGACAGAGACAGGGAAAGAGGAACAGACAGACAGAGAGAGAAAAGGGGGTGGCAGAGAGATGAGTCATTAGCTCAGCCGTGCCCTGGTGGTGTGTGTGTGTGTGTGTGTGTGTGTGTGTGTGCGCGCACAAATGCCTGAGGATCACACTGCCAGGCTGGTTACATTGGCACCGCGGGGCACCAGAGGAGGGTTGTGGTAGCAGATGACCAGCTATCACCCACTGGATGTCTCACGCATGCACAGGAAGTGACATTGCAATAGTATGATGTGTAAGTTGATCGATATAGCAGTGTGTCGAATTTTCCACCGAATACTTGAATGATAATATTGGCAAGGCAAGGGGAATTTAAAACATAATTTGTCTGGTGCACTTGGAAATGTTTCCCTCGCAGTGTTTTTACCAGAGGTAAAAATACTGCTGATGTCAGCATTAACTGAGTCCGCCTCAGTTGTCTCCCCACACATAATTAAGAGGCGGTCTGTAAAATAGGATCTAGCTGCATGTTATTTTAATAGCTCTATTTTAAACGAACATCAACATACAAGGTTTTGCAAACCTGGAATTTAACTACAATAAATGAATAAAATGAGGGCAGAGAAAGACTAATAATATTAAGGCTCTGTAGATGCAGCAAGGTCTATAGCTTAACTCTGCCATCTGGACGTGGCAAGGTATAGAGTAGACCTGCTGACCAAAGACACTGACACAAGCAAACTGATAAAAAAAACACAACCCCAGCATTGATTGTATTGTGTAAGAGGATAACGTCACATTGCTGTGGATGTGAGCTGGGCATACACTTTAAACAGTGTATTAACATTTTAATTGTCACTGTTATTACAAGTCTGTTTTCACTAGATCAGCTACATTCACCCAGTCATGGCGGGGCACCAGCTCAGCTCACAGCTGACCTCATCATGCCAAACACAAAAATGATTTTCAATCAGCTTTACACGACGAAAATACAGATCTTACATTTGTGAAAAAGGGAAAACCTGCTATCGGATCGGTAACCATATCACCACATACAATGGTGTGAGGTATCAGAATCTGTATCGGGGAAATGAATTGCTTCACAAATTGTATGCAATGGCCTTTGAATCACCCTTTTCCAAGAGGAAAGAAATCGGCAAAATACAGAATCTTTGCTGTGTGACATCAAAACAACTGAACTCATCACTGAATGATAGTGTCATCAAAATGCCAAAATAGTAAAAACACATCCATATCCACATGGGACTTGTTCAAAGGGGGAAAAGTAGGTCACTGACTGACTGGGTGTTTTTTGGCTGCTAGGGGTTGATTTGGGGATGCAAGATGGCACTGTGTTTCTGCATATCAGACACTGTTGTGTGCTGAGGCTGATGGGGTGGAGGCTCGCTCTTTAACAGACAAAAGACATATTGATTCACTCAGAGAGGTCTGACTGACAGCACCTCTAACACACAGACAATTTATGTACATAGCCATGCTCCCATATATGACCTCTCTAACAAGCCCTAACACCTCTAAAGATGGATGTAAAAAACACAAGACAGCGCAAGAAGAGCCTTGTGGAAAAATATGTCAGTCAAACAGTCTGCAAGGTGTTTCAAAGTCAAACTGCCACTTGACATGACATTTACATTGTTTTAGCAAATAGCAAATGCTCACAAACGTCAATGCAAGATCTCAGAGGTTAGAGTTTCCACTGGATATTAACACTGGAGTCCAATGAATAGGGATTCCGCCGTGTGTCCTTTATATTAATCTCTACAGGCTCTCAGTGGGGGTTATCAGGGTGGAGGTCAAGTATAAAAACCAATATGTTCAATAGGGCTATGTGAACAGAACAAATTGATTAAAACCCTCCCTATGTTCTACAATTTCTTCATCTCAACATGGGAATACTTTACTTTTCTTGTTCTTTATTGATGTTTAACCAATATTGCTTCATAAACAGGTTCAATGTGTAAACCGTTCTCCTGTCATACAGTACATTTCATGGCCTACATATTAATACATCTTTTATTTAGTCATGTTACTACTTATTATGTATTTTCAAAAATGTCTTTGAACAAATATTCTTCATTTATCTTTGCCAGTTCTCTGCTCCTCAAGCCTCTTGAACACAACAGTGTGGTAGTGTGAAGGCAGGTGTTGTTGGTCACAGTGGTTGCCCCGCTGCCCGCCGGTCCTGAGTCACCAGTAACAGCTGAATGCTTGCACTGTTAAAGGTCCAGGAGAGCTGGAGGCTAGCAACAATACAGCGCTGTCCACAGGCCGAGCCGGCTGACCTGACACTGACTCTTTCTGCAGATAAGTGTCTCTGTTTGTATGTGTACATCAGTATATGTCTGCGTGCATGCCAGCGCGTCTGGGTGTGCACACCACAGCAGCCAACCAGCCTGACAACTACACAATAGAGGGCTATTCTCTGCGTCGGCTCCGAATTCTGGCTAGCGGCCTCTGTGGCCGAGCGGCCCCTAGCACACACTGATCCATCAAGTTATGTCTCAGTGAAGCTAATCTTTTGATCTGAGAACAAACAGCTTAGTCATTAAATATGGAGGAATGGACTCGAGCATTCAATGGCAAACAATAACCCTTACCTGATGCACCAAAGGATCACAATATTTCTTGCGTGAGTGTGTACAAGAGTGTTTGCATATGCTTGCCCATATATTTGTGTGTGCATGTGTGAGTGCCTGCATTTTTACATATTGAGACCGACACGCCACTTCCCTCTCTGTTTGAGCTTTGAGTGTCGCCATAAGAGAAAAATGGGAGGATTCAAAGGTCAATATGTGGCCTGCCGCCTGGGGAATAACAGAGGGGGGAGAGGATAGTGGGATGCAGGGAAAGAAAGAGATGGAAGGAAGGGTGCAGGGAAGCTTAGCACCTATGCCAAATTACACAGTCACATGGGACAAGCAGTAGCTTACACTATATTTGCAGCAGTGTGGAAAGCACTCTATTTGACCCCCATCACCCTTCTGCGCTGACTACAGGCTTTGCCATGTAATTGAGCTGTAAAGAAAAGGGAAAGGGTACATCTCCAAACAAGCACCTCGGGGGAGAGAATAAAAACTGAGAGCGAATGTGTCAAAGAGGAAGATGAACCAAGCACAAGAGGGAGGGGTGAGAGAGCAAGAGAGGCGGCATTTCTCGTGCCGTGATGGTAACATCAGGGGCTCAGCTGGAGGACTGTTTTTTCTTTCCTCAGCGTGCATCCACCCTCATCAAAACCCACCTCTTTTGTTGCCTCCATCCCTCCACTCTAACCTCTTCACCTTCCTTCCTCTCAACCCTTGAGGGCTCACTGTCGTCGCATACTAAGCATTCCGGTCATCTTCTGACCTCTCTTTTTAATTACCTGCAGCAGTTCTGGCTGAGGGGAAAAAATAAAGGGATATCATGTCTGATGTCCACATTTTTTGTGGTTTTTGATGCTTATCTTGTAACACTGGTCTCCATCCATCTGAAGTGACATTTTATTTCCCGGAGACCAGAAGCATTTTCATCTGGCACAATGTTGGTACCGTAAACATTCCTCTTACCCGGCACTGAATCCAATTTCTAAAGAGAGACGGTCAATCTTGTGACACTCTGAACAGTGACAGCAAGAGAGCCCGCTGTCCTCTGCTTTGTCTTATTGACTATAATTGACTGATGGCTATTGAGTATAACTGACCGATGGCTATTGAGTGGAGCTGTTCCTCCAATGAGGCCCATTAGAGAATTACCTTGCATCTGCCAGACAGAGGTCTTCAATCAGGAGGGAAATGCTGAAACACAGCACATTCCTATACAAGCCAGCACATTAATGAAGCTCTGAATAGAGATTGTCTGAGAGTGTGAGGCTTACCTTAGTAAAACTAGTAAAAATGAAGATTTATACAACCATGCGGTCACACACATTTTCTCTTCTTTGAGATGCAGAGAGCCTGGCAGGGATGTCAACTGTTGCTCTCAACTATCTCCCAGGGTATCACACACATACGCACACACACACACACACACACACACACACACACACACACACACACACACACACACACACACACTAGTAACACCAGCAGTGAGAGCTTGACAATCACACAGCAATAGTTTCAAATATCTAAAGCCCTGCATTTGTGTGTGTTTTCCTCTCCTGCTGGCTGCCTATAAAAAACAGCACCCACAGCCAGACCTGGCTATGAGTCTACCACAATAAGCAAGACCAGGGGTAGGTGATCATTTAATATTATAATGTATCAACCCTATTCATAATTGTATTGATTGAGATATCATGTTTTATAATCATAATTTCTTCTTTTTGCACGTTAGGGTTTTGCCTTTATTTGATAGAAAAGAGACAGGAAATGTGGGTAAAGAGAGGGGAATGACATGCAGCAATCGAATGGTACAGAGAATTCACTGCTCAGAGCATGTACGCCCATGTGGTATGCCACTCGACTATCAGGCTGCTCCAGTCGTTTATAAATGAACAGGGGATGCAACTAATTCTTTTCATTATCTGTAAATCTTTTGGTCCATAAAATGTCTGAAAATAGAGAAAAATGCAAAGAGGGATGTATTAATGGCTTGATATTCAAAGATATTCAGCTTATAGAAGACAAAGAAAAGAAGGTGGAACCAGAGCATCTGGGGAATGTTTGTTATTATATGTCATAAATTACTTTAATGATTCATTGATTGTCAGAATAGTTGCTGCTTAAACATTTCAGCTCTAAAATGAATCATAACAAGTTCAATCTTTCACTGAATATGATATCTGAAAATCAATAGTCCACAATTCTTCTTTGCCCTGAATTCAGCCTTTCATGTCTTTGCCACACGGACACTCTCTTCCTGAGTGACAGACAGTCAAAGAGGCGGCCCCACCCACCCTTAATGTCAGTTCCTGTGCCAGACTGACCCACAATGTGCCAACACTACTGCCAAGCCAGCAACCAAGCCGTCTGCCCTTCAGCCACAGAAAACCGCAGCTAAATATTTAGGCAGCTCAGCAAGCGCTCACGGCTTGTGTGTTGACTTCAACAAAAGAAGATGTAGCCAGCTGTCATTTTAACATTAGGTCTCCCACATACATATGTTAGTTTTACACATCTATAATAAACTTTACCCTAGACAGGCGCTGAATCGCTCATTTATTTGAGCACCAGAAGAGACCTATTTATGTGTGCATGGCCAGCTCTGTGCTTTTGTACTCTCATTCTTCCGGCCCAGAGGAAATATAACTGTGCTACTCAAAGCTTTTCCTCGTTTGTGTCTGACAGATGCAAAAAATGTGTGCTTACTGCTGAGAATATGAATTAAAGAGGCAAAGAGAAACATGTCTAGCTTATTAGTCTGTCTACATGACAAAAAACAGTAAACAAGCTGCAGAAAAAAAGTATAGTAAAAGTATGGTGCAGACCCCTATTACATTGTTTTAACACACACAGACACAGGCAGAATAACTCACATGCAGAAGCCAGGGAAGCCAGCAGAGCAGTGATGAGATGTCTTCAGCAGAGAGAGAGAGAGAGAGAGAGAGATGCACAGACGGATGAGGAAGAAGGAGAGGCCAGCGGCAGAATACAGGCTGTCAGGTCAGCGGAGGCTAACCAGCTAACAGGCAAACTCTAAAGAAATCCCGCTGTCATAAGTCAGGCCCTTTAGCATCCTTTGT